>MU390381.1:0-72932 GCA_022578715.1 Nemania sp. FL0916
GATTTTAATTAATTTAAAATTATAAAAAAAAAAAAATCTTAATTAATTTAAAATTATAAAAAAAAAAAAATCTTAATTAATTTAAAATTATAAAAGAATATTTATAATTTATAATTATTAAAAATTTTATATAGTTTTATAATTTTTTTTATATTTAATTATTTGTTTTTATTTTTTAATTATTAATTTATTTTTTTATTAAATAATATATTTTTTATTTAAAATTAATTGTTTTTATTATATAATGACAAGGAGTATTTTAAAAACTTCCTAACGGACACCCTCTGAAGATCCTATTATTACCTGTAAATCAAGACCCCGTACGCTCCTTTATATTGTTATATAGGAGGTCCGTTATAATAATTAAATAAAATAATAAAACTTATTTTAAATATTTTTAATTTTTAATTTTAAAAAACGGAACGTAAAAAGCTTTTTTATTTACTTCTTTTTATATAATAACGCTAAAATTAATAAAACTAATAATATAGATTTAATATTTATTTTAAATATTAATATATAAAAAAATATAAAATATATAATTTTTTTAATTAAAATATAATTTTTTAATTATTATTATAAATATTAATATTATTATTTAAATAAATAAAAATTAAAAATTAAATAATATAAATATTAATAATATAAAATTAAAAATAATAAAATTTATAAAAATAAAAAATTATATACGATTTTAATTAATAAAATATAATTTAAAATATAAACGTTAATTTAATTTAATATTATATTAAAATAAAAATTTTAAAAAAAAAACTTAATATAATAATATTAATTTAATTTAAAAAAAATATTAAAAAAACTAATTTTTAAATAAATTAATTTTTAAAAATTAAAAAACCGAATATTAAACGTAATTTAAATTATAACGGATTTATTTAATTTATTAAAAAAAATTATTAAAATATACGTTAATTAATTACGATTATTTATATTAAAACTCGAATATTTCGAATATTAAAAAAATTATATAATTATAAAAAAAATTAAAATTAAAATTAATTAAAAAAAATTATTAAAAATTAAATTTATTAAATTAAAAAATTATATAAACATTATATAAAAATTAAAATTTTTTAATATTATTTTTATATTAAAAAAAAATAAAAAATTATTTTTTATTTAAATATTTTAATAAAATATAAAATTATAATTAATATTATATAATAATTATTAAAAAATTATTAAATAACGTATTATTTTATATATTTTTTTAATAAATATATTTATTATAACTTATATAAACTTACTTTTTTATATTATATTAATTATAATTAAAACGTTAAATTATACCCTGATTTACATTTTTTATTATTTTTTATACTTTTAAAATCTTATGTTTAATTGCTCGCGTTCATTTGACACGTTGTTCCTTTCTACTTACGCTCATATACAATATAGCCATCACTTGGCCGTAACTTCATCCAGAAAGAACAGAACTACATAAGCTAGATACCTTATGGTTATGTTACCACGGTTTAAAGGTAAGATCCAATAAATGGAGGTGTTGGGAAGGTACGGACCACTAGTGTAAATAGATACCCCGCACGGATCCAGCCAGGTAGACTACTTTTCCCTCCTACAACAACATTGCTACAATTAATCCCACAACAGAGGATCATATAATCATAATAAATTTAGTAAAACACTTATCATCCTAATCTCATTTAGCTAGTTTATGTACCATTTTCTCCCAAGTGGTAACTAGAATTATCACATCGTAATAATGTAATTACAACGTCATTCTCCCAACGTGAAGCTCAGGGCAGCATCGTGCTGCGTTCCTTACAAATCGGTTGCTAATTTCATTCATGAGGAGCCGCCTGCCTGAATATGAAATCCTTAGGTCGAGCCTGCCGCTTCGATGGTTTATCAGACCGAGATTGCTTGCCTTCACTCGGCTATTCGACAAGTATACCAACCTCTGTAGGAGCCCAAACAACTAGGATACTCGAACTTATCCGATAGTAGCTCATGTTTTTTTGTAACGCTCGTTTCCATTATCACTCGGCGTCTTTACTAAACAGTTCACCATTACATCTCTCTGTATCAGCACGGACTAATACTACTTGACACTGGTACGGTATGTAGTGGCCCACTGGCAAAGTAATAAACTGGTCATGAGAGTAGCTAATATACTCATTCATAGGCAAGCATCGCTCACTGGGCCAGCTTCGCTCAAATGTCGGAACCGGGCAGCAATTATTCAACTGCTTCATCCGCCTCATCTTCTTCGGCTGCTTCATCCGCTCCGGCCGCTTCGGCTGCTTCGGCCGCTTCATCTGCTTGGGCTCCTAGGGCTGATTCGACTGCCGCAACCATTCGGTGGAGCTACCCCGAGTTCGAAAATCTCCCCATCAAAGTCCAGAACATGATATGGGTGTACTACTTCCTTGCTCTCAGTGCTCCTCGAATCCACGTTATTGAGCTTGACCCCAGCTTCCCTAGCGAGGCGCCTAAAGGCCACCCGTATCCCGCACCCCCCAACAAAATTCTACGCTCAATGCACGCAACAGTCGACCCTAGCACGGGACGTTTGCTTATCGGATATCCAAGATACATGTTCCCTTGTAGAGGAGCCGCAAAAATCTTTTGTCAGATGAGAAACGAAGGGATCATCCTGGATACAAGGCCTTGCAATCTGTCTTTGTGTAAGCAGTTCCTAAGTTTGAATATATTGGGGCTTTGCTCTCCGGTGTCTATTGAGATACTATTCGAAGTCAAAGTCGGGAGCAGTGTGAACAGCGGGGAGCTACGACAGTAAGACTAATGAAATACACTAATTCTCTACATCAGGCTGCCGCATCCATGAGGATCCAGAGCCCTCGACAACGGAACACACATCAGTACAAGGCGTCAATCATCTTTCCAAATGTAGTTATTCGGACATAAAGGCTATGGCGGATGTCGCCTGGGAGCAAGACTTGATATATCTTACTGGTGAATACAGCGAGATAGCGCTCTGGACTATCACACAATCAGCAATGGGCCTCAGATTGTCGCATATCGCCATAGAAATCCCAACGGAAGATCGTAGGTGGCTTGCCTCTGGGTGTCCCCTTTTCCATCCGACGATATTTTCTAACCAAACGCGGTAGCTGTTACTTGGGAACCGTACATTGTCGACGTGAGTGAGTGGTGTAGCGTCAAGCAGTGGTTCAAGCGGCAACGGCAATTTATTCGCTCGATCCTTCTTGTACAGGAAAATCCTCGGCTGCGGGTGTTCGATAATCTACAATATTCGCTGGATGAATGGCGTTTCGCCCATCTGTTATATTCCGATTATGACCCAACCTTTGCTCAAAGTTTCTGGGAGTTCGTGCGTGCCTTTCCCGAAGTCTCTTTCAAAATGGTTGTTAATATCAACTGGCGGTGTGCTGGAATGAGCGCACTCATGATACGGCGATTGCGGCGTTGGATAGATAATAGAGCAGATTGGTACAACTAAAGACAGGAGATGCGGAGGCGCAGGATGGAAATCTTGATGGTGGAAATGGTCTGCGCGAACAAGCCTTTTTGTACGGCCTAGCCCAAAGGGTTTGAGTACTGCGGTACAAGACGATGCTATAGGATTGTATGGTCATGAGATGGCAGTATTGGTTGTCGGTGTATCACTGGTAAACTTCTATAGGATACGTGGGTATAATATCTACTAACAAACACACTTTTCGATACACTTGACTCCAGTCTGTACATGTAGGTTGTCCTACCCGGTACACTCTATCTACCTATATAGCAAAACCAACGTATGAGCCGATCCTCAATCCTTCATCTCTCATTCCCAGACAGAACCAAACAAGAAGGCGAGGGGAACAAAAGACTTGACAACGGGGGGCCGCCGCGCGCGCGGTGTAGTCTGCTCGCATGTATGTCGTAAAACTATGCATTGCCTTGCCTCCCACCCGTCTGACAGAAAAATAGCGTTGAGCGGCTAAGCCAGACCGCGGAAAGCCTCCGCTCCGGCCGCAAGAAGAGAAGAATCAAGAGAACCAAAATAAGATGAAGTGAGAACGAGAATGAAAAGGCCGGAACGCCGATAGACCTGCCCAGAACAGAAATCCAAATCCTCAAAACGCCCTGGCTGTTGCCGAAGCCTTGTACCCTCTCTCTCTATACATGTATACCTATAAGCAAAATTCCCCCAGCGTGGGGGCCAAGAAACTGGTCTATCTATGAGGAAACAGGAAAAGAGGTACCGTATTGGGGTGGGGCAGGTCAGGTGAGTGTGGGCATGCAAGTAGGGAGAGTAGGACTTGCAAGGGGTATCGTAAGGATGGATGTCCGCGAACGGAACAAGGTGTGGGTGGAGGGAGGGGGCTGCCTCGTTGCCTCGCTCGCCTATGTACAGGAGGGTATAGGAGGCGGGCGGGTGGACGGAAGCGGGGGATGAGGATGAGTAACGAGTAAGTGTCGGTGAGTGTATATGGGAGTGGCTTGGCGGTGGAAGTAGGGAGGGAGACGAAGTAAAGGGCTGGGGTGTTACACATAGAAGATTCAAGGCGATCGGAAGGGAGAAAAGAGCGAGAAGCCGAATGTGTAGTTTGTTGGCTCTTGATGTATAGCGCGGGTCGCGTGATACTAGAGGAGCCTAGGTAGAGAGCAAGGCGGCACAGAAGCTGCCGTGCCGAGCGAAGCGCAGGCAGCCGCAAAAATGATATTAGGCTGCAAAAAGGCATGGGGCCATCGCGAATTTTGAGCTCTGCGTGCTTCTTGGCCCAACATGCCTGCGAGATGGCGTGGCTGGGATGGAAAACAATACGGGCCGCAGCGCGACGGGTAATGTTGGGTACAGATGATAGATAGATAAGTTTGACAGCTTGGGCTGGTGTATATGTCAGACTGGCCGTGAGACAGATGGCGCGGCTACGTGCGCTGTGGAACATGAGATCGCTGTGTAATCCCTGGTGATCTCTGTGGTACGGGTCGACGCCATCGTGTGGCCGTGATGTTAATCGGATCAGCCAAGGCGCTTTGAATAATCAGGGAGAGGATGAGCAACGTAATCACCAGCCTCACGGTGACCAAGGCGAGATGATGGACCCATCGCATGTCTCCGTGAGGACGGCTTCTCTGCCGTTGTGAGAGTATAGTTGCCGGGTTGCCGTGGCGATGTTAGACTGGTGTTGCTGGACCGTGGCAGCTTCTCAATGTAAGGCTCGTCGCTTGCTGGGGCTGCAGCACGTCGAATGGGGCGCCTCGAAGATGCAGTAGCATCGGAATTGCGTGAGCCTCTCGTCGCCTGGGAGCTCGATGAGTCGGACTGGTCCCGATTCATGCGCTCTTTCATGCGGTAGGCCAAGTCCTCGCTGTCCCTGTCCATTTGGCTCCGAGTTCGCCCAACCGCGAGTGAATGTTCACCCGAGCTTCCAGAGACCATTGACCCACCAGTTGAATGTCGTACTGATTCATAGAGATCATCGAGGTTCTTGTATCGGTCTTTCCATTGCGCTAGTTCACTCTCCAGGGTATCAATTTTCTCGTTGGCAATCTCGAGCGCTCTATCCTGGTTTGCCATACGTTCCTCCAAGCGATCTACATCACCTTGCAAATTTTCGGCGCGCTCACAGGCATCCCGATAACGTGCTTCTGTCTCTCGGTGACTCTTGCGTGTCTCGGCGTAGTCGTTGTTCTTCTTGGCATATTTGTTCTTCCACTGATCGATGTCCTTGATGGCATCGGCAAGCGCTTCTCGAAGAGCATCGACATTATTGCTCTGGATGTCATAGTCCCGGGCTGTGAATCTCTCGTCAAGACTACCACTAGAGCCGGTGTGGTCACTAGAAGACGAACCGACTCCCGAATCACGAGGATGAGGTTCGGAGTGCTTAAGAACGCCCTTCAGGGGCGGTGTGGTAGAAAATTTAACCCGCTTGTCGGACATGATGACAGACTTCTTTCCTGGGCTTGGCTACGAACTCTTGTGGCGTTAGCCAGTGAAGCTGCGCTGCCCGCGGATAGGCGGCGAGACCGGATGGCAACTATAGCAACAGAGAGTGTGAAGTGAGCGGTGGATGGTGTAGACTTTGGCCGGTGAGAATGAGTCAAGTAAGCGGTGACGGGATGGACAGTGGAGTATATAAAGCCAGATATGTTCCGGAATCAATAAGCCAATGTGCTTGTAGACGATGGAGCCTTAATACGGAAAGGAGACTAAAGGCTAAGACAAAAATGCGTAAAGCGAAAAGTGAAAACTGAGGACTAGGGATGCAGGGTGGTATGGAAGAGTAGGACCGGAAAGAGTTTTATACAAAGTTGTCGGCGGGATTTGATTCGCGAATGGGGGGCCTCTCTCTACACCTGTCCTGGCGCAGCCACTGCGCAGCACACGGCCTGTACTGGAATTGGCACACAGGCGACAGCAAGAATAACTACCTCTCAACAGGCGGCAGTACCAGTACAGCGCTGTACCTTGTCTACTACCGCAAGATGAAAGCTGGCTGCCTCGTCGCATGGAGTCATCATCCCAGGCAGCGCAATCCTTCGCGCGCCACACGAGCCTCATGGCAGGTTATGGAGGGGTGTGTAGTGTAGGCCGCGGCGAGCTGATTCACGTCAAGCACGCGAGCGAGAGACAAGTATTTGCTTACCTACCTACCAAGAGATACCTTGCCTGGCGGACCGGGATACATGGGATAACCTGGGATACCTGGTAACCAGGACAGGTACAGTGTACACAGGATACATACCTGGTTTTACCCGGCCGTTTGCTGGGCTTATTCGTTAGGTATCAAATGCCTCGATAAGAGAGGAAGGAAAAAAAAAACTTGTGCTGCTTTCGCTTCAGCGCCACGCAATGCACCCTGCTGCTTTCTGCTGCTACTGCTGCTGAAGTGGGGGCGGTGCCGTTCGTGGTCAGGGCACGATATTCCCGCTTTGCTAATTCCTGGTTCGGGCCCAGGGCAAGGGCCAGGTCCAGGGTTCTACTTCTGTTTCTCAGCACTGCTGGAGAAAATACAGAGTAGAGCGAAAAAGGGAGATAACCGACAACAGGAAATTGCTGGAAAGTTCGAGAGTGTGGGCAGACGGCTGGCTCTGTGTATCCCTCCTTCATCCCGGCTCGAGCCATTCAGGGGCCAGGATCACACCGAAAATCAATAGCGACAAATAACTTCCATAATAACCGAACAAACAGAGATGTCACAGAAATTGAGCCCTGGACTGCCCAGGAGTATGCCTAGGTTTTGGCCCCCAACGCCATCTGCGCTGGACTGTTATTACTAATAACAGGACGGGTGAAGGACACAGCAGCACGCAGCAGCAGCAGCGTCATCTCGCTCGGCCATTCACAGCATCGTCGTCTGGACCAGCGGTGTCGATGTCAGTGTGAATGTTGGTGTCAGTGTCGAAAATGAGGGGGCTGCGCGTCGTGCGCGCGCGCAGGGGAACAGCCGAGTTGGTGGGTTTTGCGCGATGCCGAGCTGTGTGCGAGTTGCGCCAGGCCGATCCGGGCCTTTGTTCGCAGCAAGCAGTGCGCATCCTCTCCCACGCTTCCCACACCCAACAAAACCTACCACATATTACCGCATACCGCCAGTACAATGTATGCACGCACTCCATGCCACCCATACAGGACACACGCCATGCTCCCACTCTTGGCCAATGGCAGATGCCCCTCCCCTCTTCTGCGGTGCCGGCCAAGCGGTTGCATAATGACTCACAGCAGGCCTACATAAAGCCGCACGTCAATGGTTACCCATCTAGGGGAGTACAGCCAGTGCATGACGTCTGTTGGAGGATTGGCCCAGTGAGTGCTGTGTATGCGTAGGTACCTCGATAGCGTGATTGGTGAGATGGGAGATTCCATGTACCGTCGGTAGTGTGTACCGTAGTGTCGTCTGTAGGGCTAGACCCGACTTTGTTTTGTGACCCGGAAAGAGAGTTACTGTCGATTAGACTCGACTGGTCGGGAGATTTAGGCAAACATTGGGCCTGCCCCGGCACGGGACTGCCCGGCTGGCTTCTCCTTCTCGAGGTTTTTCCACTTGCACTTGCGCTACCCTGCTCCTGCCACTGCAGTGCACACCGTTCCCGCAAGGCAGCAGAGAGCTAACCATGATAGGATTAGGCTGCTGCTAGGTACCTCCAGCAGGTATTTGGACTCGATGTCACAACATTATTAATGCAATGAATGTCCTCAACCACGTCGTCATTTTTGCACTTTCGAAAAAGCATGCGTACGTGGTCCACATGTTCATGTAGGTCGTTGATCACCCTATCTCTCTCATAATATCGGCTGTCTAATTTGGCTTGTATCTCGGCACAATAAGTTGAACCTGCCTAGGTACCTCCGTAGTTTTGGGCGGCTCGGGTAACGCAGGATTCTCTAGCCCAATTCTCATCACCCGTACTCCGTACTTCATGGTTAGGCCTACTACAATTCGACAGATGGGCGATAAAATGGCATTGTCGGAAGAAATGTCTCTCCGGGAAAATCCCCGAGTATGCACACTACAAGTTGACAAACCCCCTGCCGGATTTGATTTGGTCCCCTGCTTCTTACACCATCCTTTTATGTCTTATTTTTACATACCTACACTACCAACTTGGTCGAACGAGCAACGATTTAGTAATACCTATGCTAGGTTAGAGGCCGCCACTCGTCGCCTATCGCGCTTGTCTGCGCCCACAAGCCAGGGCCACAAGCGATAGAATGGGCGCAGAATGATTAGGAATAAGAAAGATCTGGCTAACGCTCGGCACACGTGCGGCGATTCCGCCGTTACACGGGCAAAACCCTGCAAGGTTACGCTGCACCCCAGATCACAGCCTAGATCAGAGACCAGATCAAAACTGAGATCTGACCAGGCTCGTAGGTGTAACAACCTCAGTCAGTAGCGTCTTGCGCAGTGCGACCGAGGAATCTGCCTTGGTTTAGTTGTTTACGATATCCCTTAGCAGCGTAATCATTTTCTCTTCGCCGTCTATTAAGATTAGTTATTATGATGACAGTTAACACTGAGCAGGATCAATACTCCAAACGCTAAGGATATGCCAAGTAATCAGAAACAACTTAAGTGACCCCGTCAGCGATGCAGAAAGATGCAGGTCCCAACGGCAAGTCGTTGGCTGTTGTGCAAGGCCAATGAAAGGCGAAGCTTTCAGGCTACAGCATCAAGGCTCAATATGAAACAATTGCCTTGGCCAGGTAACCTTCTCTACCTCTTCGCATATCGGTAAGCATCCTTAATTGTGTGAATTTAGCGTGCACACTGTTGTTTGAAACTACCTAGTCAACTATGTATTCATCTTTTCTTAAAGCTATGTCTGTTTTGAGTAGGTATGCTAATAGTTTCACGCATGTAGTAGATGAAATAGAGCATGCATGTAACTTAATGCATGTGAGACTCGAAAAGGAGACGGTTGTCGTTGAGAATGCCATTCAACGCCCAAAGCTCCAAGTCCTGATTTGAAGTAGCATCTACAGCCACCTATACCGGTGAATGCTGACCTGCATGGCGGCTCTATACTGCTGCGCCTCATGGTCCGGAGTACAACTAAATACAGCTATCCATGGGCTTACGGAGCTCACACACTGGTAACATGCGACTTGACCTGTCGGAATCTGCCACGAAGATTCGACAATATAACAGCAACGCAGAGGAGACGCGCGTCCATCGCAGGCACCTTTTTCAGCCTGAGAATACATATGCACGTCGGATAGCAGGATTACCCGCGCGATGGTCAGCACTATGCAGTTGGATGCTATAGATACAGCCTCGGTGGCGACGATCAAATATAGAAGGCTGCAAGTATTCGATGCATGGCACGCGTCAATTTGACCGCCACTTACATATATTCGCTATTACTTACGAAGTACAATCGCCGTCATTTCCATGTTCGGACTTCTTCTCCCTCGTCCATCTAACACCGCCATCCGTAACTTCGCTTAGTAATGACTCAAGGACAGACGAGATTATACACATTGTCTCTAACCTAGCTGACATGTGTCCGATTCCGAGCTAATACAGTGGATCAAGCGACCAATACCACGAGCTTGGGGTGTCAAACTAGACTGGGTTCACATGATGGAGGGTGTTGACTTATAGTCTCCTCACGCGCCCCCAAGCGCGCAAGGATTGGTTCATGAGACGCACAGCACAAAATAGGCGACTGATGTGAATAGAATAGCTAACTAATCTATGGGTATCTCAAAACTGCTACTCAGAAGAGGTATGTGTTTGTAAACATTAAACTCGTTGCAATCATTAGCAACAAAGGAGAAAAGATGCCAAGAAACCGCCCCAAAGGGCGAAATGCAGACCGGGTATTCCAACAGTATTCCAACATAATTCCAAGCCGTACCATCCAAATCCCAAATACCAGTATGCCGTAGCATAGTGTAGAATGTGTTCCAGTCCCAACCCGAGTCTTAATCCAAATCCAAATCCAAAAGCGAAGACACAAATCGCATCCCCAAATCCGTAAACCCCGCCACCTTACCGATGTTATCTAATATGGCCACCACTCTGGGGAAGAAAATGCAACCCACCAACGCCGAACCGGCGCCAAGACGCCGTATGCAATGACCCTCCCGCCCTAATAACTTATCGTACAATGCATCATCATCCACCATTCGTTCTCTCTCTCTTTCTTTCCGTCTCCCATCTCATCTCCTTACGCAAAGTCGTATCGGCGCCGGAAAGGCAGCGGATCGCGACATTTGCGCAGCTGACGCCTGAGCTCACCAACAAGCGACCAGGCCTCGCGGGCCTCCTCGGTGCGGACGCCAAGCGCGTGCTGGTCCTTCTGATGCGCACGGCCCAGACGCGCGAGCGAGTCCTCGAGCGTGGCGATCTCCCCCGCCTGGTCGGACACCGTCTGCGAGAGCTCGCGCACGCGCACGTCCGCGTGGTCCTTCGCCTTGCCGAGGTCGCGCAGCTCCAGCTCCTTGTTATCGACCTCAGCCTTGAGCCCGGCGATGCGCCTGCGGAAGCGCGCCGCGAACTCCTCGTCGTGCAGACCGTGGGTTTTGCGTAGTCGTTCCCCTTCCTCGCGCGCGCGCTGTAGTTCCACCGACACGCCGCGTAGGTCGGCTTTTAGTGTGCGGTTGTCCTCGAGCAAAGCGTTCCAGTCCTCTAGTGTTACGCACGCGCAGTTCTCTGGGCATTGCGTGCGCGCGTGTGTGTGTGTGTGGGAGTGTCGTGGCCGGTGGTGGTGCGAGAAGGACCGCGAGCGCGCGAAGTGCGGCCGGCCTGATGTCGAGATCTTGAAGTAGTCGTACTCGGGCATGGCGTCGGGTGTGTGATAGAATAACCCTTCTATCGGAGGGGCAGAGAGGTGAAGTCGGGCAGTTCCGAGGTGAGAGGAAGGTGAATGTATGTAAGTGAAGTGTTATTTAGATGCTTTGATTGGATCGTGAATCTTGAAGATGCGTAGAAGCTAGTAGGGATAGGCATATGCAAGAGAACCAACGATAGGCTCGGGCAGCATGCGGAACTTATGTAGGTGCCATGCATAGCCGTTGAAAAGGCCTCCCGACCGCGTAGCTCGTTGGTGGAGCGGGCGTTCGTTGAAGATGACGGTACAGGGATTAGACTGACCCTGCCATCTGCCATCACGAGCCTCATGCTTGGGACACACGCCTAACCCAAAAATGATCGCCGTAGTGTGAGAAGGGGGGCGTGGCGGGGCACAGCATCGTGGCTTGTCAACCCTCCCTCTAGACAGCACTCTAAATACCTGATTCAAAAGGGTCCACCCGCCGAGAATAGTGTAAGAACTAGGTATCCTGGATCAGTGGCGGGAGACAAAGGGACTTGACTCTATATCGAAGTGATGGGGTGTGACGGTCCTGTGCTCCCCATTCTACAGATCTGTTGACCCGAGTCAAGGCCATGTCTCAGGCGGCGTGCTCCAAACTCGAATCACCAGACGAGTAACACCGGTAGCCTTAGTGGGCGCGCTATGAATACATTAGGCAGAGAAATAACACGGTTTTGGTTATTGAGCAAGACACCGAAAATGCCTACGTAAGCTTCTCTTTCAGATTTGATGGTGCGCGTCTATGGAATCGAGGTTTTGGCGCAAGAGAACCCTGAAATTACAGGTATCCAACTACTGTGGACTCGGGATGTAGGCATGTCAGGGATGCTGCCGGCAAGGTACATACGGCATGCCAGACATCATGCATTATTACATGCAGCGGTGGCTTGGCCTTGGCATACGGTGCTTGCAGTCAATCATGATTGAGTTATCGTACTACTTCACGATATTGTATGTTCTAACTTCAAGTGTTAATGATGTAATAATACCTACTTACCTGGATTATCAGAGTGTGCTACCTACCTGTGTAAGAATTACCTGTCTACTCAAACCAGAGGCAGAATACTTCATCCCCCTGCCGTACTACGTATGGTCCCACCACTTCCAGAAGTGTGACTAGTGTACGGTGACTACGAAAGTATAGAAACCCCATCAACGTTTTAAAAAAAAGAATCAGGCAGGTGTAATTATCGTGGCTGCCATGAGTCACCTTCATCTTTATACGACTTCCTGATAAAATTTACACGGAGCTTTAAGTTGTGGCCTTGATCTTGGCGCATCTCATCGTCAAGTGCAGCAATCGTCTACGGCAGAGGAGCGTGATCCTGGTAATGGGACGGATTGTTCCACTTGCTTCTCTCTCAGCCTCAAAGGAGCAGCTGGGCGAGGATACTCGCCTCCCCAGGTTTATTTTTGGGGGCCCTTTTATCTCTACCCGTTGCAGACTGTATCCAGCATCAATTTGGCCCCCATCTCAGATCCCTGACCAGCTGGAATAAATTCGCCAAAGTAATGATTGTGGTTTCTTTTGCTTCCTTGTTTATACATTATTAATATACTTCATTTGAAATATTGGGGGCGGAACTGATCACTCTCAATTTTCGAGGCCTCCATTCATAACAAGAAGGAAGAATGTTGGTGCTAACTCATGAACTGTGAGACCTAAAACATGGCAGTGAACACTTCACTGCGCCCGTAAGATATGACAGGGTCATCAAACTCATGAAATTGGCATGCTAAACGCCACAGGTAACACTTTCTCGCTAGTCTTATTAGTGGTAACTTAACAGCATATCACGCGGAACACCGAGTATGTAGGCGCTAAAAAAGTAGATCGTGACACATACGAACTTCAGACTTGTCCGTTGGCTGTCCTGGTGTTGTACAGAATTTCAGTATTTGCTGTACTATGTTGTACATATTCAGTACGAAACCATAACTCTTGACAATAGTAATTATCAAATACACTCATCATATGTGATGGTTTGTCCACGCGCAGAGACTCTAAGAGGCTGAAGAGTGGCTTATTGCACACAACATGCTTAAGCCACGAAATGTCTCACATCATCCAAGTGTACTATTTGGTAATTAATGTCTTATCTATAACTTAATCTTGGTGCTGCGCCTCCTCTTTTGCCTGATGATTGGTATGCTGCAACTCATGCGAACTTTCACTTTTTCTTTCTCATCAAACGCGCCAGCGCATAATTCCCGTATCTTGTAAGTGTCCCGTTGAGCCTTAAATCGATTTGACTGAACGATGTTGCTGCTTTCATGCATCGAGGTAGTAGGAGAGGCAACGAGTCGAGAGTTTTACTTGGTTTCCGATCCATGAACGGTGTACCATGTTTGTAACTACGATATAATTATTCGGCTCTATCCCCAAGGCCCCTGCGGCTATTTTGACAGAGCGAGTGGGTTAGTAAGGGGGTTTAGTTGCTTCTAGTCTTTGCTTTTGGTCTATAAAGCCATGAGTTGCTCCCGGTCTCCTTCGGAGACTTAGTGTACAGATAGTAGGCTGGATTTTACCTCACTTTTCTTGAATATATTACTAGTTCGTTGCTTTATTACGTATTTAACTTCACTATATGATATATTTATGTGGTTATAGCATGCGATCTGCTTTATAAGCCACCCGCACTGTCTCAACATCTTCTTTGTGACTTGATCCTATACGCACGATCCATTTCGATAGTATCCTCTCTTCCAGGCGGGTCAAACATGGTCACTATGTGATATCATCGCTCGCCGCTGAACATTGAATCCCGCCTCTGCCAGAGCTTAAGTAGTCGCTAGAGCTAGGGTCCATGAAAGCAGCTCTGACACAGTCAGCCGCGATCATCCGTTGGCTTTCGTCCAATCCTTGCTCTGTCGAATTGATGTCCTGGAGAAGCATCTCATACATTTCTTCCCATGATTCTTGGGTATGTGGAATTATCGTAAACTGGGTGATCAATCTGCTTTCAGGAGATGCCTGTTCGTAACCAAGGCATCTCAAAAGACGATCGGAAGTTGCTATGCTTGGATGAAGAAAGATATGATTGAAGGATGTTGGTTCCATGGTTTTTTCCAATGGCCTGACGCTTAAATAGATTGCTTCCCCGAGACTTTGAGGAACTTCTGGACTCACCCCCATAGACGGCACACACACAATTTGAACCGCTCGATGGACATGAGATGCCGAAATATGTCTACCGATAGAGCCTTGTAGACAGGGGTCTCCCGATGCACGTCGTCTTTCCAGATCATAACTGGCTAAAACTAGAGCTTTTGCTGAAATTTGGATATATAGACAGCGGAAAGCGATATTGGGTGCCACATATAACGTCATCCTATCCATTAAGTTGGATATTGATTCTGGCATCTGTAGTGGAGTGTCCCCTAGCCATCCGTTCCACATCCATAGCGTCCTGAGGATCCGAATCAATCCTGCTGTGACCGCCGCGGGGACACCAGCATCTGGCTCTTTCCAAGTAGCGTAGCTAAACAAGTGAATCCAGACTCCACTCCACTCTCCAAATGCGGGCGCTGTGATTACAGGCCTAACGCATTTATACTTAGTCGTCTCCGTAGCACCATTCATTTTGAACGTTCTTAGTGTGTGCTGCTGTAGAGCAGTCCCAAGCCCATCAAGAGACTCGTTCGAAACCAAAAATTTCGAACCTGTTTTCTGACATCGTAAGTAAAAACAATAGACTAATCGACTCGCAAGAAAAACGTCACCCCCCGGATCTTTCAAAATGAGGCTTGTACGAGACAGGATGTAAGGATGTAAGTTCTCGTGGTTGCACTGATACCAGAATAACCCCACCCGGTTTTTTTCCGCAATCTTCTTAATAGTCTCTTCATCAATCACGTTCCAGGAATCTACAAACACCAGTTCTTCGTGATCTAAATGAGAGTGTATGCCATGCATTTTGTCGAGTAAGGCCGAGGCTTTTGCAGGATAGTCATTGTACCAATCGGCTATGAAGTCTTTTATGTATTGGAGGCGAATAACTGTAAGCGAAAACTGTTCTCGAAAAAATGATTGACAAATGCAAGATGGAGCGGCCATGGTACAATTAATGAGGCTGTTGCCAATTTGTTGCAGCAGTTCCTCGCGGCTTAAGTTAAACCGTAGCATCGGGTTCTTATCCTGGAGATCAGAGAAGAATTCGAATGCCGACCTGTGTATCCACTGCATGAGCCGAAATTCATAATCAAAAACGTCAGGATAGGGTTCATCAACATCACATCTGTAACGATTGACACCCTCAGAGCCTAGTGGGAGCCTGCTGATATATTTAGCAGCGGCTTTTTTCCAAGCTGCCTCTGGTTTCGGCGAAAAAGACTTCGCATCATAGACTTCAAGGAGGCCTGCGCTATGTGTGACAATTTCAGTCTCTGTTTGACTGCACTGATCTCTAAACTCCTTATACGAATTAATTGGCGCGTTTGATAGCGCCGCGGTAATTACTGCGATATTGAAAATCCGTTCGTTATACTTGCTGCTGAGAAGCTTCAGTTGTATATAGAAAGCTAAAGATTGGTGATAGACCGGATCGACTTTAGAAAGCATCAATTTAAAAAGTCGGTACATGTCCTGCGGTAAAGCGTTAAGGCGTTTCTGCATAATCTTGGCATTGTCGCCGGCTTTAGAGCCTTGGACGAGAGACTGCGTAACCAAAGAAGCCCATAGGAATACGCCTTCCGCTCGATCAACTACTTCTTCGGCTAGGTCTGAGCGATCGCTTTCGTTTAATCTCGTTTTTGCCAAAGACTCTTGGACAAATCTTCTGATGTCGCCTCGATTTAGGTCTTGTAAGCACAGGTTCTTTAGGCTCCCAAATCTCTCAACAAGAGCAAGTTCTGGTCGGCTTGAAACACAAAACTTCACGTTGTCAAACACTTGTAGTTGATCGATATAATCTACGAGATCGTCGTAAGGACCCACATACTCATCTACGCCATCGATAAAAATGCAGAAACGAAGCCCATCACAGGATTTGATTGCTTCAAGTATGCAGTTCAGCAGACTCCGTTCCGTCCACGTCGGTATTCCGAAACTCACAGATAGAGACGAAACAATTGATTCTGCGATAGCAGGTTGCAGACTACACAGTTGGTGCAGAAGGCTACGAAGAAGCCCTAGGACACTGTTCTGCAGTTGTGACCCAGCACGCCAGAAAAAAAAGGATAGGATTTCGAGCTTATTCTCATTCCCGCTCCAAACCTCTAGTTCTTTGCGAGTTCTTTCATCATCAACGATATGAGCGATTAGCGTAGATTTTCCGGAGCCAGCTTTCCCGGACATCCAGTATGTTGACGTATCTTTGCGTAACCATTCCCCGAAATCTGGCCAATCAACGCCAAGTCTCTCAGTTGCTGGCTCAAATAGCCACCCTAGCGTATTTGGTGCGGGTTCTTTAATTTCGTCCCGGCGCTGATTTATCTGGGGATACCATAGACTCTTGAGAAATTCTTCGCGAATTCTCAGTTGTTCGGTCCTGTCGGTTTGGCGTTGCTGATAGGATTGAATACTATCCAATTTGCCAACCACGATAGCGTGGTTATTCACTTGAGCCCTGCGCTGCTCAATGAAGTCATTGATGAGCTTCTGTCCAATTGAATTTAGAGTTGCAAACTCATTGCTTTGCTGAAATTTTACTAGGTCGATAGCAGGTCTGCAACCAGAGATAGCGTCAGTATCCTGCATGCCTCCTTTCGCCCTTATTGATTGCTTACAGCAACTTTTGAGAAATTATATGATCTAATGTGTTTTGATCCTCTTTAAGAGAGCTATAAAGCTTCTCAATACGATGCTGTTTTCGGATCGTACGAGTGAATACCCTGGCTTTACAGCTAGAACCGCGTACGTATTCCAGGAGCGTCAGAAGTTCATCGGCTCCCAGAGTGCATTTCGCTGTGAGTGTAGATACCGGGTCAACGGTGGCTCCCTGTTGAGTTGATGCTGACGTGAGGCTTGTCCTCAGATTTCTTGCAGACCGAATATTATTCTCCAATTGTTCATTCCGTTTTGTAGTCGATGTAGTGCTGTTACGGATCTCCTGGAAAGCTTTATAGGCTTTGACTGTGTTTACATTTGTTAATGGCAAACTATAAGTTTCTCTCTGAGCCCACTGCAAGTAGCATAATGCTGATCGGAACCGACACGCAGCATTTCTACAAGATAGAGACTAAATATGGAAAATTGCTAGAAGAGGTAATACTCACTCGTGGCATCTAGGAATTGCACCGCGGCAGCGGCTACTCCTACTGCCGATACCGGATCCATCATCGATGTAGCTGAATAGCGTGCTTGGCTTATACGATGAAAAGAGCAAAATATGCAACAAGATACAAAATGATCGAGCTATCATATTTCTCACGAATAAGGAGATAGCATGGCGCGAAGTGACGGATGAATGACTTGTTCACAACGGAATTGAGTGTACTTTAATCTGTATCTGGCTTTTGATGAAAGATGGGGGAAGATGGGGGTCAATGGGGGTCACAATTACAACTTATCGATTGTGAGGATCTGTTCATAATATTTGTCACCTGCCTAACAGGGTCTATTCAGCAGTACCGACACGGCCTGATATTGCGACTGTCATGCCGTCCTGGCGAATAAGAAATTTGTCAGCAGGATATCTTGTTACAGCCCCTCACTCCTGCCGATATTTATTGGTCACTTATAACGTTATGGACAGAGGCCTTGAGGAAACCTACATATAAGGATGTGTAAGAAGGGAAGTAGATAGCCAGGATGATCTGATCCCAAACTGAAATGAGGAACGTCACTACTAAAAGAGGAAATTATCTCTTGATCCATGGACAGTAATAACCATGGTCCGCGCACTACTTACCGCGGTGAACACAGTTGATGATCAGCCGCGTGTCAAGGAGACATTTACACCAGGGTGGCTGTAGCCACTTTTGTCATATGAATTGGTCACAGAGCGAATAGAAATCTCTTAACAGCCAGATCGCTGCGAGGATAGTGTAATCAGGACTCAATAGGTAGATCAATTAATTTCTGAACCTCCCAGATAGTCGCTTAGAGATCTGATCAACCTAGAATTATATAATTACGCAATAGAGTGGCTATAGCCACCCTAGTGTGAATCTTCACCTGACAACTTTGTTGCGTATTCATACCTAGGCATCTTGGAACCCCGATATCGATATGAGAAGTTCAAGAACCAATTGATCTTTCTATTATGCTTTACCGTATACTTCCCCTACATTTCGCATTGGGACCTGGCTGCGGACCAACTTTTATCCGCTCTGTAGCCCTAGGTATTTTATCTGACACCGCGCTCGTTTCAAGAATGCCGCTGCATACCAACTTAGCAAAGAGACCTGCTGGCTTGAGGATCGCGAATAGCAAATGTCTTGAACCTACGTATATGACCCCGTACCTAATGTGACAGAAGGTGTGGATCATATAGGCATATGCAACAAGTAAGCAAACTATCAGATATATTCACAGACAGGAAGGGAGGAATAACCTGCCTAGCCTAGCTATCTACTTGTGAAGTCTCTGAAGGAGGCCTGGAATGGGTGCAGATTATATAAAAGAGCTAAAACTCGACTTAAAGTCCCTTGAGCTAAGCGCATCTGAGAAATCGACCTCGTACAATGTCCTTCGGCAGACATAGATGAGCCAAGTAAGCGTTGACCTGAAGGACGAGAGCCTTGTAATCATGGCAGAAGAGACGAAGAAGAGGATCATCTGCAACAGCCATGTGGCTAGAGTCCAGCCTAACCTCTATAGCTGCTTGATAATATAGGTGCAACAGACGCGATCTGCTAGGGTCATAATACATGACGAAAATGAGAGCAGAATCAGCAAGAATAGCAAAAATGAAGGGGAAGCAGAAGAAAATTAAGGATATTCATTGGGTCAAGAACGCAGAAAAGTTCTTGTGTAAGGAGATAGAGCTATATTATAAGCTGAGAGACAAATATGCGAGCGAGATTTAGTGATAGGAAGGAAAGGGGGGGTACGAGGAGGAAAAAGGGCAGGAAGAGGATTTTCAGAGGCGGTAAGTCGGGCGATGCACGGCCATGAAGAGAATCAGCGGATTGCGAGGAGCGTATCTAGTTTTGGAGCCTTTATGGGCAGAGATAGGAGACGTCGTGATGTTGGTGAAGGGAGCATATGTGCCGCTTATGTTCACGCCATATGAGTCGTCCTCCAAGAGGATGTCGAATTATGCGGAGGAATGAAAGAATCTTTCACTACTAACGGTTAGTGCTAACGAAGCTTCCAACGAGACCATTGCTTCCAAGCTGCGATTGGCGAAGCACAGGGTCGAGGCGTATGTAGAGGGGGCTATGAATGACGAGGTGACCGGTATTAGCAAGACTACTCTGAAGGCGGAGAGCTGATATGAGATCACGCAGCACAGGAAAATTAGGGCAGAAAAGTACAATCATTCTGTGCTCCTCTCCCTTATCTTTCGATACGATTGTAGTCTCCTATTCTAGATATGTAACTCCATTCTTATTTCTCTCCTTCGCAAGTGGATTTTATAGATCGGGCTGAAAACGTGGGTGTAGTCGTATGCGTTCTCCATACTTCATTATAAGCCAAGTCACAGGCGCTGTAGCTAAGGCAATGAAGGCCAGCAAGGTATTTCCCCAACCTAGGCCTAACCTATCGTATAATGGCTGCCCTGCCAAGGGCAGAACAACTCCGAATACGGATCTGACGACCGTATTTGCCGCAAGAGCACTAGCAGAGTAGATGTTAAAGGCATCAATCAAGTACGATTGTGTAGGTACCCAAACGAGGTTTATACCCATTCCGATCAAGGAAGTTCCTATGATAGGAACAATCCAGTGAACTTTATATTGTGCAGCCCAGCCGTACCAGATAAATCCAGCAGGAAGAAGCAAGACGCCAACAATTATTGGCCCCAGCCGACTTTCGGGCTTGATCATTCCATCTTTCGCCTCCTTCTTCGCGACGAAATCTGATGTCAGTCCGTTGAGAATGAGCGAGATTAAGAAGCCTATGCCAAGGCCGAGGTAGGCGAGGCCTGCGGCACCCGCCTTGAACTGATACTGGTCCTCAAATACGTATACGAAAGTCGTAAAAAGTATGTACAGATAGCCGTAAACGATGGCTAGCTGTAATGAAAGGATGAGAACGATAGGGGACTTCACCAGCATCTTTACAGGGCGAGTTATCGATTTGAGCAGCAGTTGCCCGGGTGTGCTTCTCGTAGCACCCGCCGCAATATATTTCTTAGTGCTGTCTGCCTTCTGAAGGCGCGCTGCTTTACGCGCAAGCAAAGTCGAGTGATACGTCTCCGGGATCATAAAGTACAGTAATGTTAAAATACCGCTCTAAGAGATATTGAGGAGTCAATAAACGATGATCGGTACGACGAGAAGGATGTGTGACACGCACCAAGATGACGATGAGCCAAAACAGCCAACGCCATCCGACATACTGAGCGATATACCCCCCAGCTACAGGCCCAATGACAGGCCCCTAAGAACAGATTAGCCGTCGCTCAAATAAATCTATCATCCCAGCGAGCGCCATAGCTTCAGTACGCACCAGCAAGGGACCAAGTTGCCAACCACTCAAGGCTCGCCCCCTTTTCTCAGGTGGCATGAGATCCGCAATCATTCCGCCTCCCAACACGAGTGGTACGCATCCTGCCAGGCCCTGTAATATGCGAAAGACGATAAACAGCGCGATGCTATTGCTGACAGCACAGACGACTGTAAAGATCAAAAACGCCACGTTCGCGGTGTTCATGACAATGTTGCGGCCGTAAAGTTCGCTCAGTGGAGCTACTATCAGCGGGCCTACAGTAAAGGGCAACACGTATGCTGACAGAACAAAGCTTGCCAGCGAGCTGCTCTCGCTATGAAACTCTTTGAGCAGTAACGGTACTCCCGGGGCGAAGATGGTAGGCACGAGAGAAATATTGAATGTCACCGCAGACACGACGCCGATGATGAGCGCTTTGCGGTTGAACCGCCAGTTTAAGGGGTGAGCGGGGTCATTAGGCCCGTCCCAATCAACGATAACCTCATCAGAATCGTCGGTGCCATCGACAAGGAGCTCCTTTTCAGCCCGGCCATGTTGCTGCGCCTCGACATCGGCCTGCGACAAGGGAGGCTTGTTGGGGGAAACGCTTTCCGATACGGGCATCATCGTGAATAGAAATCCGATAAGGAGGAAAGAGCCGGAGACGCAAAAGTTAGCAGACTATAAATACCGTAGCAACGGGATCGGCAAGGCATTTGGAAAGGCGGGTACTGCACGGGCATACATCTTATCTCCGCCAATGTAATGCAAGGGGGCACCCGGAAGTCCGGCAATTAGATAGACTATCGAGAAAGGAATCAACGTGCATAACATCGGCGGTGGAGACATCGACGAATTGGACCCGGGCTCTATCGTGTCGATCTGCTGCCCGCTGCCCGGAGCCCGATAGATAAAAAATTCATTTACTTACTAACATCAGAACATTTAGAAGAGCGACGAAATATCTGCTGTGCACTATTATTGTTGGTTCAAACTCAGACTGTGCTACAACAGCTCTACTAACCGAACTTGATTTTGTGGAATGATCATGAAACGTTTCTTTGTTCGCCCATACAACCGGCTGCCCGCAACAGAACAATCATTTGCTTAAGCCAGTCACCGAATACCGAGCGCAGGGGTGAGGGGTCTTGATAGTTGTGGGACCCACAGGTCTTTGGAATTATAAGTACACTCTGCAACTAACGATACGGTTCTTTATTGTAATTTCACTCGAGTACAGCTCTTCCGCAAGTTGCATCTAAGAATGAAGTGCTTGCGCGACGTTGGTGAAATAAAATGTTAGTTCAGCGATAAACTGCAGCCAATGGTCACAATAGCTATATAAACCATTGAACTGATGTATTGACAAGTATGAATAAGACCCGAAAACTGTGAGCGCATTTTGACGATGTCCGTAAGATATCTCGTCGCCCAGAACATAAAGAACAGAAAAAGATACTTAGTAAAATCGCCCCGGATTAAGAACACACCCCCTCCTATCAAACAAGACCAAAGTAAATTTCGTATACCAGGCGTCATCATTTTAATTTAACTGATACGATGGTATCAATTCTGAAATTATCTCATGAACCTCCAGGCGAATAAAAATGTAACGAGCCGTAAGCTATCCTAGGCCGCGTCCAATATACAGGGCACTGGTACCACCCTGAATCCGTTCTCCTAGTACTAATTTATTATAAGGGGTTAGCCATGCAATAGATTTTCAACATTATACCTAGTCCCATCACTGCTTAAAAAAAGTGTATGCACACGTAGCATAAAACATACCATAATATCAATGATATAAGAAGAACGCAATAGTCGACGAATGACAAGTGAATTCAGGCTAGGTATTATGATTTCTAAGCTGATAGCCACAGGGGCCTTGGAAATAGAGCTAAATATATCGTAGTTACAAACATGGTTTACCGTTCGTGGATCGGAAATTCAGTAAAACTCTCGACTTGTTGCCTCTCCTGCTACCTTGCTCCAAATATTAAAGCAAATCGCACGCTAAAACCACATAAACATATCACATAGAGAGATAAGATATGTACTAAGCAACGAACTGGAGGATTTAGTCATGAAAAGAGTGCGAGGAAAATTAGCCTGCCATCTAACTACCTAGTTTCTCAAGGGGATTGGATATTCCGAATAGATCGAAGCTTGAGAGTACGAAAGCAAAACTAAAAATCAACTAAAAGCTGCCTGCTGCCTCATTTGCTGTCACAATATTAGTCACGCTGTTTTTATATAGAGTACGTCACATTGTGCTAGAGCAGCCATACCGCTTCAGTATGCTAGGTTAGCCGAAAGGAGCCCTCGATCCTTCGTGAACGTGACTTCGGCTGGTTTGAAGTCGTTTGACAGGTCACATTTCGGGCGTTCGTATCCCTGCCCGCACCGGGGATAAGGGATTGCTCCGCCGCGGGGCCGGATATCAGTTGAATTAATAATACGATGATATGTAACTGGGGGATTCTTCTTTTCCCTCAATTGCCAAACCGGCAGGCTCTCCAAGCTACTCATATTTAAGAACCTGACTGGCATAATAGTGCCAGAGAACATTTGAAGCTTTCAACTAAGACATAAGTGTTGCTTCAGTACTTGTTCCACCATGGCTACAGAGCACAGCGAACCCGCATCAACAACCCCGCCGGATCTCGCCAATCCGACCCGCGTAATCACAACCACAAACCCCGAAAATGGCATTTCCATCTTCGATAAAACTCATGACGAGAGTCTCCCAGTCGTCTTTAGTGTGGCAGGATCACACTTTCGCCTAGCCTACGCTTCAGGACCAGTACCAGAGGCACTTGACGGCACTGATATCACCACATACGGCGAACATTTGCAGAATCTACCCCCTCTTGTTCGTCCCGACGGGGGCGCAAACGTCTGGTACATTGATACACCCCCCGGCGCAGGAGGACCGATGCATCGTACCATCAGCCTCGATTTTGTCACCGTCCTTGAGGGCGAGGTGGAATTAAACCTCGACTCGGGCGAGAAGCGAACGCTCAAGGCCGGTGACACTTGCATCCAGCGTAGTACTGCTCATCAGTGGAAGAACCATAGCAAAGACAAATGGGTGCGTTTCCTCGGTGTTATCGTTGCGGCTCAGCCTATTGCCTTGGCCGACGGGACCACGTTGGGGTCGATGGGGCTGGATGGATGATTTCGGTCGCAGATGAATCAGGGGGCGTTATTTTTCTATTGTACTACCGAGAGGTCTTGGTCTGACAGAATGACTGATGGAAGAGAGACCATATCACAAGGATTATTACGACACATTGAGCGCTATGTAGCTACATAGCCAGAGTCAAGCAAAGGAATATATCAAATTAATGAGATCAATGACATTTCACTTTCATGCCCTAACATCTAAAACATTCGCCGAACGATGCAGTCGAGATGAGATATCGTACTGTAAAGAGAACTCGCCCATCAAGTCTGTTATCTCGGTCATCAGGGCAAGCTTACTCTACTTAGTGTCGAGTGCGTCACTGACGAGAGGGTTCTACGACGCGGAAAACCACACTCCTGCGCCTAACATCTCCAAATAGGCCAGCCCAGTAAGGTTACAGAGTAAAGAGAAACAATAGCTAAAACCTAGTGATATTTAAAGACGTAGTGAGAACTATTCAGGTTTAGTGACTGGCTGGCAATCTATATCAGATATCCTTCCAAGCCTCGTTTTTCTAAAGTTCACTGAGCAACTGATAAACACGGATGATCGCCGTGTAGAAGGGTAGATCCGTCGAGATCAGCTTCGATTCTAGCCAAGATAAGTAGTATGTAGATACCTAATGCGGGTTGATAGTAAATTAGATCGCACGCTGCTACTCCACTCGCTCTGTCACAATAAACAAGTAGCTCTGCTTATAAATCACACATTGCTACTTCAACTGATTGCCTCTCGCTAGTCTACTTTGAGCTAATGTTTATCTTTAAGCTAACTACGACGTTCGAATCTGAACGAGTCTTCAATCTATAAACTATCAAGTAGACTTTCTGGTTACCGGTACGATAAATCTCAACAAAGAATCCAGTAAATTGTTCATCTCGTAGAGGCTGGAGTGTGAGAAATTGAAACGTGAACTAATTCAAATCGAAGAAAACGTGACTAGAGTTTGATATTATGTCACAGTTTGATCTCGTACTATATAACACGTTAATTACCGTGAAAAGGTGACATGTATGCCCGTGCGGCTTCTAGATCAGGTTTCAGTTGATGTTGATCGCTCTATAAGCGTAACCGAGTTGTCCAGGCGTCTTGTTAGCTTACCCAGGAGTCTGCGATATATGGACCATGGTTGATTACAACTATGATGGAACGATAAGAATCGGTCAGACATGTGTTCGTCTCTAGAATGTCAAGTATTTCAGGGTCATAGACTAGTTCAAGAACCACGGCCGTATCATTACCCTCTAGGTCTTTTCATTATTGCACGTCTGTAGGTCTGAGGACATGTAGACTTAGTATAGCGCTACGATAGCATTTAAGTCCTACTATGTTATACAGCTCACGTGAGTGTCTGCCAAAGATTGGGTGATGACCCCTGAATATCGCACGTAAAGCTTTTCCCCATAGGCTTAAGGGTTCGGACTTGTCGACATGAAGGCTTGATAAGGGGCTGGGGGCGGGGCGGGGCGTGCTCTACGGCCGGCCATCAACGGCGTATCGTTCTGGACAGCTAGGTAATGTTCATGTTGATTCGAAGGGAGCCAGGAACCTGATCGAAGTCATAACCATTAATCAACCTTGTGATCCTGTAAGAACATCAATTGAGCAACATCGTCAGTCAAATATCTCTTCTACTGAGAAGAAGATCCTAGAAAGAACAAACAGCGAAGTCTTAACGATCTGGAATTTGCTAGCTTCTGGGCGTTGATATCCTTTACAGTCGGAATTCCAACCCGATAGGTGCGAAAACCAAGCGTGATGAGGCTTGGTTGTGGGTTTCTGTATTCGGACATCTTCCGCAAAGTTGCCAAACTGAAGCCTTGGCACCTCAACTAACGACGCTTTCCGCTTTCAGAGCGGGCCAAGACTCCGCGCGCTTTGCTTGTTGAACTTGTCAGCTCTGATTCACGTATTTAAAAGATCGGGAGTTCGTAGACAGATGCGAATGAATTCGCGGCAGGCCGTGGCGAGCGAGTGCTGAGATTTACAGGTCTCGTGCACGCTACGAGAGCCTTTTCGTCGAAGCCCTTACTGTAGCCTCATAATACAGTCCGACAACGGGAGCAGTGTTGACGAAGCTATTAATTCTCTATATCATAGACGTAGAAGCTTCTAGGCGCGCTGTTGACGGATATCCTCAGGGGCGGTAGTGGTCACGGGGCTGGGTAGAGTGATACCATCTTGCGAAGTTGCATCGATTTAATATATATACATCCACTCAGCGGCAGATGCAGCGACAGCTAGCCGGAACCAAGCCTTCCATTTCGTGCGGTTATGGGAACGTTACCGTATGTCTGCACCTCGCGTATGAAGCGTTATCAGGTCAGACGTTCGCGTACCTTACCTATTGCCAATGCCAAGCATACTGCCCGCGTGGCATCATGTCACGATGGGCTCGCTTGTACGAACTTCTATGAGAGGAACAGAGACAGCGGACCCGCGTGCCCGGTCTGGTCTTGTACCAAGACCTATATTTACCCCGGACTATGCTGCATATAAAAGCGCAGATCTTTCGCCTCGAAATGCACGGTGCCTCTTCCATGCAAGCCCCAGCCGATCTCTAGAAGCTCAATCTCGCCCACCTGCATCGAAATGAAGTGCGTCGCTGCCCTTGCCCTTCTGGGCGCCGCCCAGGCCCACTGTAAGTGAAGGTCGACACATTCCACAGACTCGTCGTTGAGCTAACGTACCCGTAGACACCTTCGTATGTTCAAGCGCTCAGGGTCAGCTATAACCCGTTCTGACCTTTATCCCCATAGCCTGGCCTTGTCTACAACGGCGTCACGGAGGCCGACTGGACCTTTGTCCGTGAGACGACCAACCACTACTCCCATGGCCCCGTCCAGAACGTGCAGGACAGCCAGATCCGATGCTACGAGCTAGCGCCCGGATCCAACGGTGCCGGCACCAAGGCCGTTAAGGCCGGCGACACCGTCGGGTTCCGCGTCGACGGCGGCATCCAGCACCCGGGCCCTCTGCAGTTCTACATGGCCAAGGCCCCGAACGGCGCGACGGCCGAGACCTTCAACGGCGACGGCGCCGTCTGGTTCAAGATCTACGAGGAGCACCCGACGGTCAGCTCGACCGGCCTCACCTGGTCGTCCAGCGGCCTGCAGACCGTCAGCGTCAAGATCCCAACCTGCATTGCCCCGGGCTACTATCTGCTTCGTGTCGAGCACATCGCCCTGCACAGTGCCGGCAGCTCGGGTGGAGCTCAGGTAAGGAAAAACACCAATATTGTTGTTGCTCGAGAGCGCGGAACGGCTGCTTACCTCCGAAACAGTTCTACCAGGCTTGCGCCCAGATCAACGTCTCCGGCAGTGGGACAAAGACCTTCTCGGGCGTGTCCATCCCCGGCACCTACTCGGTAAGCATATTCCAGCCGAGAACTGGTGGCTATTTCCGCTGACTACGACGATTCGATGCAGGCTTCCGACCCCGGTATTCTGATCAACCTGTACTGGCCCATTCCCACGAGCTACACAAACCCCGGCCCAGACCCCATCACTGTGAGTGCTAATAAATGCTGCCGCATCGCCTCTTTTTCCCCTTTTTGATGGTCACTGTCGAGAAAAGTAAACGTCTCGTGTTGGCAGGAGGGTTGTGTTTGAGACTGCGCCGTCCGACTCATCCTTCTGGTGTAATATGCCCCAATGAGAAATGCTGACTCGAGCTCCCGCAGTGCTAGACTTCAAACGGTCCTCTAACGCGAACTCGCGAGCTCGCTTGCATGGTTGGGGTAGGTGGGCTAAGGCTCTAAGCCGGCTTCTGGGCGGCGCTGCTGCACTCACGTGTCCTCAGGCTGTTCGCTTGTGCTTTGTAAATAAATCATGCAGACCTACGGCGTAGTACACCAAAGTTCGTTGTGTTGCCGGAGATGCAATACATATATATTGATTGGTCTTCTCAATCGACATTACTTTCTCGCTGCCATGATTGGCCAGAAATGACAGTCGCACGAACAACGAAATAAGAATTAGTGTTCATGTCTTCTGTGTTATGTCTGACTTCTCGAAGGCATTTGGAATCTGGCGTCTAGTCTCATACTGTATTTAGTATTTAGCCCAGGCGGGGGCCTTCTCCACATGGATTACCGACGCATCCGAAGCAGAAGCAGGCTCGGACTTTGGCTACTGTAAGTGGCCCCAGCACAATTGATAATTACGACGGGATTGGAGCAGAATGCGGCCAGGTGCAGGGTTGCATGCTGAGGGATTTGGTATAGCGCGTTGCACTGCTGTGTGCACGATGACCTCGGCCTGCCTAGTAGAGGGTAGCATGCGCCGCTTCCTGCGCAAGTACTTTCCGTGCCTTCTGTACAGTACCGTATGAACTCACAGTAAGTCTGCAGGTGCGTTAAGTACCTGCGCAGGACTCGGCCGCGGGCTATGTGCGTTGCCGTTTCATAAATTGTACATAACTGCATAGGTAGTATACTGCAAATTAGACAATTCGTAAGCAGCCCGGCGGTGTTCTATTTTCGAATCTCACCCGGCTGCCCGCTTTGTTTGACCTGCGTGCATTTCCAAACCTTAAACACCATCACGCACACTCGCACACACCTTTCTCTCCTTCTCTTGCTTCCTCAACTTTAAGCAAGCCGGCGACCAAAGCAGGTCCGACGACCAGTCCCGTGGGTTTCCCCAATCGCGTTTGACTGAGTTTCTTCTTTCCTTTTCCGTTATTGAACTTTGGCCCCTACATACTACTAGCGCAATGAAGAAAAAGAACTTGCGCGCGGAGCTCCGGGAGAACTTGCTGGGGATTGCGAAGGTTCTTTTCGCCCTCCTCATTTTTATCGTCTTCGTGCTCTCCTTTGTCATCCAATCCGGAGCCATCACCCTACCTCCGTGGACTAAGACATTCCAAGGCGCCACAGCAGCACAACAAAGTGAATACTCAGCCGCACTGTTAAGCGTCATTCTGGTCATTACCGCCATCATTGTCACGGCTGGTATTTATCTTGTCCGCTCCACCGTTGCCTAAGGATTGTTCGGATGGGTTCATAGTAGCGACAACAAGCATATCGATGGCGGACATTTCCTATCGGGCTGGGCCGACATTGTGCGTTCATTGAGAGAGGGTTTCGCACTCTTAACCGAGGAATGACATCATTCCCTTAACCCGGTGTTGTGGTGAGAGTCGTGGATTAGAGCTGATGAAACTGAGAAAGCAATGGGATCCTGGTCGCAGCAACGGTTCTGTGCGATCCCGGTAAGTCCGAACCTAACTTCCTGTAAGGCAGCGCTAACCTTCCTAAGAAGCTTACAATGCTTTCCATCTTCAACCACACTCGTGGTGTCTCCGGAAATTCCACCCTGAAATTGATCGGGACAGCTGCGATTGACATTAATGTGCTGCGCAGTCATTCGGCGCTTTTTTTTTGGACGACTCATTGTCCTCCCAGTAGTCGCCAGCGGAACTGTGCCATACATTAGAACGCATGACGCGCATCCACAACACAATCACGCGCACTCGGTATTCTGGTGTAAGAGGGAGCAAGCTCGTCAACAAGTTGAATTCCCCAACCGGCGACAAGAATAGATGACGAACGAGGACCCTTCCTCTACTTCCGCTCCCACGTGCGACTTCTTAGCGGCCATGGAACCCGAGGTAGTTAGCGGATCGGCGGACGTTGGACAAGACCATCCGGTTGTAGCATGGTACAGTACTCCGTACACAGCCCAACGTGCCCGGCGCGTAAAGCTGCAGAACTTAGCGGATCATCTCAGAAGCACGGAACTTGCGGATGCGAAATGGTACCCGCACCCGCCCGTAGCCGGCTCAATCTCCACGCCGAGATGGTCGAGGCGCAGGCCGACCAGCATCAACTTACTTACCCACGCTTCTCGTGTGTGGCACGGGTCTACCCAGTAGCCAATTATAAACGCTGCACACCCGCTAGGTGCTGACGACGGCCATCAATTAAACTGCAAGACGGAGGCGCCATGCAAATAATGGCACCGGATCAGCGAGGCACCTGGTCGAGCCGGATTTCCCGGATCATGGAACACTCCTAGTTGAGAGGATATGACGAGACGAGACGAGATGATGAAATGAGATGTAATAAGATGTAACGAATGGCGAGGATGTGTGCATGAGGGGCCGATTTATGATTTGTCGACTGTTGGATGACTAAATGGACTCATTCAGCTTAGAAGATGAATCTCTGCTCTAAGTGTCATGATTCAGATGTTGGAAGTCGAAGTTAAGGATAAGATACTCGGACTACAAATACCATGTCGTAAAATATGCTAATCTCGCTTGGCCCTACCCAATGATCTGTATAGGATATTCTCATAATTGATGTTCAATCGTAACCCATCCAGCATCAACATCATGATCATTGTACGGTACGTACGGTGTCGGTACCTGTACTCCAGCACAACAAAGCTAAGCAGCATCTAGCCACCCAAGACCCAACTTTTCTTGTTCTCTATCCGCCAACATGCAGGCCCAGCCTTAAACCTCAGCGCGCTTCCTGAACGCAATCTGCAGCGCGAGCGGCTTTCTCAAGAACCCCTCCCGCGTCTCCATGCCATCCTGTCTCAGAAAAACATCATACCTCCTAAGCCACGTAGCCGCAATCATCTTCATCTCCATCTCAGCGACATTCCTACCCACACACGACCTGGGCCCATAACTAAAGGGAATAAACGCATTCCTCTGCCTCGTCGTCGCGTCCTCCCAGCGCTCAGGCCGGAACTCGTCCGCATCCTCGCCCCAGATCTGCTTAGAGTGATGAATCGTGTACGTCGGCACGCTGAGCACCGTGCCTGGGGGAAAGTAGTGCCCCCGTAAATGCACGCCCGGAGAATCTTTGGGGATCTGTCGCGGCAGACCGATCCCCGAGGTCGAGTGGATGCGCAGCGTCTCGTTGATAACGGCCTCGAGATACGGGAGGTTGCGCACGGATTCGTAGTCCGGGACCTTCGTCGCACTGTTCGGGACTGCGGCGTCTAGTTCCTTTTGCAGTTTCTGCAACACACCCGGGGTTTTCGCAGCGTAGTATAGAAGCGCGCAGGAGGAATTCGACGTGGTGTCCGAACCGGCGATGAGCTGCGTTAATGCTTCGGCAGTAAGTTCTTCGAAGCCCAGCGGCTCGCCTTTTTCATCGCGGCCTTCCTGCAGGCGCGCGAGCAGGTCTTTGCGGTTGATATCTGGCGGGTTGTCCAGGCGCTCCTTGACGCGCGCGATGGCGATGCCCGCGAGGTTCTGCACGGCCGTGAGACCTTTGGAGAAAAACGGATCCGGCAACCATTTCGCGTACGGCTTTATGGAGGGGATGCATCCCAGAGTTGCCGAGACTTCGCCCCTGCGGTTGAGGATCTCGACTGCGGGTGCGTAGATTGGGGGCGCGTCTAAGGACATCCGCACCTCGGCTATGTCGGCGCCCGCTTTCAACATCCCGAATGGGGCGCCGAATGCTAAGTCGCCGATCGTGTCGAATGCTACGTAGTTGAACCAGTTGAGGCAGTCGACGTGAGCGGTCTTGTCTGGCCGCGGGGATTTGTCTGCGAGCTCATCCCATCGGCTCACGAAGGTTTCCAGGTTCTCGGCAACTGGGAAGTTGTCAATTCATCATTGCACAGAGAATAGTTACGCATGTGTTTCCCCATGATGTTTGAGAGGTAAGACTCGGTGTAACTAACTATACGGCTCAAACTGGCTAATGCTCTTCGGCGCAAACGTATGCGACACCATCTTGCGCTTCCGGGTATGTTCAGCGCGGTCGCGCGTATTGAAGAGACCCCGCTTGATCGAGACAAAAGCGTCGTAGAATTCGGCCTTCAGGAACCCGTTGCCGTGGCCGTAGATGACCGGGATGGCCTCGTCGTCGGCGACGCTGACATGGTTCGGCTGGATCCTCACCAACGTCCCCAGCTTCTTGTGCGTCTCATCGACGATGAGATATCGTTTACCGCGCCGGCAGGCGTATAACAGCCACCAGCTGGTGAATTGTGCGGGAAACGGAGCCGGGATGTCCCGGAGGCTGCCGTGTGTTACGAAGTAAGGATAGACATAGTAGGCCACGGCGGCTGCGACTGCGGCAACTAGTGTCCAGGGCGAGACGACGAAACCAATGATAGCCATTGCGACTATGCACTCTATTGTTGCAAAGCGCAACACAACGGAAGTTAAGCACCGTTCGCAATGCACAGAAAAAAAAAACTCGAAGTGGCTTGAGTTGAGCTCTTCTCACGCTTCCCACGAAACCGGCAGGATGCGGCGGCCCTTTCATAAGAATCGAATTGAGGAGATCCGGGGACGTTAGCCTCGGCGCGGAACGCGACCCGGTTGTTGGCTTGGCTCAATTCTTCAACAATAGTCGCGAAGACGCGGGCGTTAATGAGATGACTCGCGGGGTTCGACACTAAGCTGCCCTAATGCAGTATGTATGATGCCGTGCCGCTCTTCAACAGCAGCTGGCCACAGTGGGCTGTCGACGATCGTTCGGCAACCATGCTCGGCACGCTAAGCGCCCTGTACCCTTGTGGATAGCGGTCGCCCGGCAAGCGGATACGGCAGGTACAGACGCTACAACTTGGATTCAAGGTATCTATCTGGACGCAGCTATTTACTAATAGCGGACGGGTACCGTGAAAGCGGCTACCTACCCGCATGTCGGATCCGAACCGCGGGAGACTTCTAAGCCTCTATTGCGACGCTATATCAACACTATCTGAGCATACTCTGTATTCTGCGTGGCAAGATAGCTTCATTTTCCACGAGGTATCTACCCCAGGATGCTTACCCCGCGATTGTCGTTGCTTGGTTTATCCTAGTCATGGGCCCTGTCCACGATGCGGGCTATGGCAGGCATGTAGTAGATAGTAAGGATAAATCACTTGCAACTGTGAATGAGCTAGGTTAAGACATCTGATGAAATACATGCTTAAGATGTAAGATATGACTTGTGCAAGAGGTCAAGATTTAAACATATACAAAGTAAGTCTGCTTTGATGATGATGAAATGTCTATACTTTTCAGGCCATGAAGACATGAATGTCAGCAAAGCAAAAACCGTTATATCTAACAGAACGTGTAGACAACAATCTTCAGACCGTTGGCTCCTAATCGCAATTCGGCTTGCTGCAAATATGCCACGAGCAGAACCACGAGTATGTATCGGCAGACCCCCGGGTCGGCCACTCCACTTTATTCGTTGGCCGCTGGAGGGGTACCTAGTCCAGGGCCGTACACAAATTTATAGACGAGTTCAGGGTTCGTTTGAGCTGTCTCGTAGCGCGGAAATGCCGGAATCGCGCGAGCGGGACGAGGCCCAGTCTCAAGCTCAGCCATACGAACAACGAGCACCGTCCCGGGGTCCAGGCTACACTACTAGTTATTCATAACATTTCGTGTTCCGCGAAACTAGAATGTCAAGAAAAATATAATAATAATAATAATGGTACGAGCCCAGGGAACGATTCATGCCACTACTACCGGATGAATTAAAACGTTTGAAAGCAAATCCCAGGCGATCTGCGACCGCTCAGAAGCTTATAGCTAGGGCTAGGTACAGTACTTCGTATAACATCGGGATCTCCCGCGCTATTATAAATCCCGATAACATCCCTGAATGCACCCTTGCGTCATGAATCCCGGGTATCACCAAGTCGATCTCGCATTTTTAAACCGGTAGTTCTCCCCTCTTACTATCAATCCCAGAAAGCTCAGAGCGTGGTGGCGCCGTAACGTTATTATCTTGCACTTCGAACAGAGTCGGAGGGTTAATTGTAGGTACTTCGTAACGTGGACTCTGGTAATGCTGCTGCATCTGCTGAGGGTGTTGCTGGTGATGATGCTGTAGTGGCCATGAATGCTGTGTGGTGCATGAATCTGTGCTCGGAGAACTGCACGGGTGCGTTTTGGCAGTAGTGAAATCGTGATGTTTGGCCTCGTGCAGCTTGCGCTGTCGACGATGATGTCTGATGAGAAAGATGGCGCTGACACCGAACACGATAGCTAATAAAATAACCGCAGCAACGCCAACTATTAACGCGGTAGACGGTGCGCTATTCTCGGTGTTGTCTTGCATGTTGTTGGGGCTGAGTAGAGATGAAGTTGATTGACAGATTGTGAGAATGCGCAAGGGTGTACATATATGTTAGTTAAAATTGAGAATTCAAGCAAATGACAAGAGCTAATCTTGGAATTCAATTTGATTTAATTCATTCTTATAGAACTCGGGAACATCTTGGCTGGGACTACGGCCTATAGGTAGCTCATACATTGATCAATGACATAATATCATGTAAATATATGATACACATTTCGACACAAACCTCCGACAACACACCTATTTAGCTAATAATCCAAGCTCTAATAAGGCTGAGGCTTATTAGAAGCATCATATTCTACGATGGTGTTCTAGGGTTTCGTGCGATTAGGTCGGTGAGCCGTAGCTATCTTGCAGCATATTGGATCCTCATTATCACCGTCCTTCTGCTTATTCTTTCTTAGTTTGAACAATACTATCACTATGTCTTAGGCGATAGTTATACGGATGTCGCAACAGATTTCGCCACATGTTTAGCAATATGCTTAACGTAGGATATAGTCGCAACCTTCACGCCCATCTATTACTGCACCGCTGCGAAACGTATGCAACATCATGGGGCAGGATGCTTCCAGGGTAATAAAAACGGCCCCATTACCAGATCAAATCTGCACAGCCTGTCTGATTCCTAAGTAAAATTTGTAGGCTACAAGATGCCATGTTTATATCTGGCCAGGAGCAATGGTAATCCTCCTGTTTCCTCCCCGTCGCTTGTTTCATTCGTGTCGGAAACTATCATATAATCGTTGACGCGGAGTGGCGGAGTGCTTCTGGGAGCAAAGCTGATGATCGCCAGCTAATGCGGCGTAGGATTCGTTTCATCGAACACGTGCTAAAAGGATCCATCTAGATACTGCTGTTTTGAAACGATTTGGCCTTGATACCCTCCAAGGCTCCAAATGCATGTGAAAGACAAGCAGCACAGCATTATGGCTTAGGCGTGTTGGCCTGGGGCTAATAATTTTCATCATGGACGCCTATATTCGTGACATCAGCTTTGATGCACTCGAAGCATCGAACCTTTCAGCATTAGGTACTTCTAGGTGCTATGTGTCCTGTGGCCCCAATCCTAAGGAGGCAGGGTTGGACTGACGAAGCATAGTAGTCTCCCAACTTGTTCGCAACCTTGTCTCATAAGAACAGTTTGGTAATGATAGATGAGATGAGTGTAGGTCATTGTCTTCGTTTTTTTTTTCTTTGGTTTCGGGCAGTTCAGTATGTAATACAAGGTGTTGGTCACGGCGGCTTAAGCCTCCAGTGCGGTAATGGTAAATTGTCGACTGATATCCTTGCCTCGTTGTTGCCCACATCCGGAAATTTTCTTTTTAGTTCATCAGCCTCATCTTGCCTTCCTTGGACGAACATTCGGTTTACAATAACGTGATATTTTATGATCTGAATTTTCGGACAATAGGGTCTTTTGTTTATAGCCTGTCATTCTAGTGACCCCCACTTCAGCTAGCGCTGCTGCATGAGACACCAACAGCATATCGACAAAAGGAAGCTCATCCGAAGATCTTTTTCGTATTTCACCGCAAAACGCGATAGCGGGACCGATCGAACTTTGGTATACACTTCGGAGCTTATAATCTTCTTGTGATTCGTCCTCAATCGTGTAGTTTGAATTGATACGGCCAAACTCTCGGCGTGAGCAATGCGGCTACTTAGGGGGTGCTCTAGAAGCGTAGAAGCTCTACTTAGGATATTCATCTGCATCTGCCTCTGATCATAGTATGAACATTGCGCGTACAAAATTACATTGACTGCCTGTGTAGCTTGGAAACTTACAGAAGTACCTATCTGTAGTACCAGAGCACCCCCACTCGAAGCAATCACAAGTACTACGGCTGTGACACGTTACCTCGACGGACCAAGTAAGTGGGCAAGCAGGTAATTAGGCTCGATGCCTCATATTCACGGATCGTTGGCAATCACTTGATCGGCGCGAAAGCAACATTGCCTTACTGAGCTGATTAGACACTCTCGCGACTGCCCAGTTCGGTCGTCATGTTGTTAGTATATCTACTATCGCTGCTGCTGGGATCTCTCGTGATCCGGTGGTACCTAAAGGCACGACAAGAGCAGAAGGTGAGCACAGCAGATGGACTACCTACATCCTTAGACTACACAATGTAGTCAATTGACACGAAATCAGGCACTTGACGCACTTGCCCTCGAGTATGGCTGTCTGCCTCCTCCATTGCTCCAGAACCAGCGACCTCTGGGCGTGGACCGGCTCGAGCAGATATTCAGAGCACAGGCGGAGAGTCGGTTAATGGAGCTGTTCCTGTTCCATTTTCGACAGACAGGATATACTCTGAAGCAGGTCTTCTTATTGACCCCGGCGTATGGAACCGTCGATCCAGCGAATCTCGAGGCGATGTTCTCGACCAAATTTTCAGGTAAGCCGCAGCATCGCCCTCATTATTGGCTCAAGTGGCATCACGCTAATGAAGTTGTTTTCTCAAGATTGGTCTTTCGGCCCAAGGAGAGATATCGCGTTCCCCATGTTTGGCGATGGAATTTTCACCCAAGAAGGTGATGCGGTGGGTTCTAATTTCTTATTGCTACCCTCAAAACCAACAGCAGGGGGTTTCGTGAGAATTGGTCTGATTTTCGTGCGCTAGTGGAAACATTCGCGCGAAATGCTCCGTCCTCAATTGACCTATAGACAATACGAGGATCTCCAGGTCTTCCAGGAGCCCGTCGAGGATCTATTATCAGCACTGCCCAAGGCTAGAGGCGTAGTTGACCTCCAGCCCATTTTCTTCCGGCTCACTCTTGATGTGACGACTGCTTTTCTATTTGGAAAGTCCGTCAAAAGTCTCCTGACCCTTGGAGATTCTCGAGAGCAGACGTTTGCTCAGGCGTTTGATACTGCCCAGCGCTATGTCGCAGATCGTTTCCGCCTATTAGATCTGTACTGGCTAATTGGAGGAAAAGAGTGGCGTGAATCATGTGCAAAAGTGCATATGTTTGCAGACCAGATCATAGACCAGAATTTGATGAGCAGCAAATCGACAGAAGGGCAAAATGATGAGAGATATGTGTTTTTGAAGTCGGTCGCCAAAGCATCTCCTGACCGGGCGTCTCTGAGGGGGCAAATCATCAATATCCTTACCGCCGGGCGCGACACTACAGCCTGCTTGTTATCGTGGACGTTGTGAGTTTGCTGATATTGTGATATACGTAGCTAAACTGATATTTCTTGTCAGCTTTCTTCTTGTCAGGCATCCCCGGGTCATGGGGAAATTGCGAGCTGAAATTAGTGCCATGCCCATAGAACAGAAAGAGGTAACAAGAGCAGGCTTACGCAATTTGAGCTATCTACAGAATATACTGAGAGAAAGTAAGTCATCTGAAAGAATGAAGCTACAGACTGGCCAAACTCTAATGCCTTAGCTCTTCGATTATACCCCTCTGTCCCAGTCAATACTCGCACGTCGACCAAGACGACTGTGCTTCCAACAGGGGGCGGACCTGATCGCAAATCACCGATACTGATTCCTAAGGGGACTGCGGTAGCATACAGTGTCTATACTCTCCACCGACGACCAGATCTCTATGGCATGGACGCGGAGTGCTTTCGGCCTGAAAGGTGGGATGAAGATCTACCCCTATTTCGGGATCGAACAACACAGAATTATGGCTATTTACCGTTCAGCGGAGGGCCTCGAATATGTCTAGGGAGTGAGTGCTTATTTAAGTCCCTGTACAATCATCACACTAATGACTGATCAGTGGATTTTGCTCTTACTGAAGCTGCATACATAATCACCCGAATTTTCCAACGCTACCCTAAAATCGCGCTACCAGTCGGAGAGAGGATCGAACTAGTGGGCGTCGAAAAGCAGACGACCACCTTGGTATTGCAAATCACAGACGGATGTAGAGTAGAATTAGGTTGATCAGTAGCTCTTAGTGCCTCTTGGTGGCCCGAATACCTGCTATCCCGAACCGCTTTTTCTAGTGAGGCAATATGTTGTTCAAGCCCTTTAGCGTGTCCGGCAAGGGGCGAAGATACAGCCTCCTGCGAAAGCCCCGACGAATTTGTTGGTCGGGTACGAAGATCTTCTTTGAAGGCAAGAACCGCGGCTTCAATTGCCTTGACTCTCTCGGAGATATTGCTAATCTCGGACCTGGTGATCAAAGACTTGATTCAAGTAAATAAATAATGCCGAACGATTCTATTGTTTGTCGATTTCCGACGGTTTGTTATTTATTGTTATGTTGATACTAGTGAGTTGCTCAGAGCTTCATTCTATCAGCAGTTTGTCGCCAATTTTGAAGTCGGCGCTGAAGTCTGTCTTCTACGTGAAAGTGAGTGCATTGGCAAGCCGGCAATGAGAGTGGGGATCGCAAATAGCTACATAGTATATATTTAATTATATTCACATAAATCTTTTTATAATATATAATAAGTATAGATTTACTAGTACACACTCGGTGTAACACAACCCACCACGATGGATTACGCTGTAACCGTCCAATCCGGCAACGTTTAGGCGACTCGGCGGTCGGCGGCGGGCAATACTTAGACCTCTCGGGGTAATCGGCGATGACCTAAGTCATCGACCCCCCTTTCCCGAGTGGTTGGCGATCGCTCGGGGCTCAAGAGGTATACCAAGGCCGGTTTATTTGTCGCAGGTCTGCCGATTGTAAGTAATATTCTAGCACACCTTGAACTTAATAAACAGCATTGCAAAGGCACAAAGCGGGTCGGTATCACATAACTCTTTTCCTACTATTAGTTCTTAGCTCCATCTCACTATCCAAGCCTTGGATCGGGCGGACCTTTCTACCTTGCATGCAAGCACCTATTCATTCATTCGTCTCTATTCGACCTCCAGGCTGTCTTATCTGCACACAGACAGAGAGCAAGAGCAGTAAAAACATCACATCGCAGCAGAATGACCAACGACTACGTATACGCTTCGTCGGCCCTGGAGCCATCGACCATCGGGCTAGCGCTGCTCCGGCTCTCGCCTCTCGCCATCTCGTCGGCCTCGCTCATGTGCGCGTGGGACCAGCAGAACGCGTTCCGGTCGTTCCTGGCGCCGCCGCTGCTGGCCCAGCCGGGGCACCTGTCGGCGCACGTCGTCGTCGACTGGTTCGCCGAGTTCGCCAAGCCGACCAAATGGGTCATCCTGCTGTGCTACCCGGCCGCGCTGGGCCTGGCGCTCGCCAACGCCTACACCGCCGCCGGCGCCGGCTTGCACCCCCAGACCAAGGCCTTCTACGTCGCCGGCGGCGTCCTCTCCATCCTGCACTTCTGGTTCGGCTCCTGGTCCATGATGTGGAACGCGCGCATCGCGAGCAAGGACAGGATCGGCGCCGCCAACGAAGACGCCCTGCGCGGCTGGCTGGGCAACAACTATGCTCGCATGCTCTGGGTCAACATCCCGGCCTGGGTCATGTTCATGTGCGCTACGGCTACATTTATCAAGGTGTAAACAAGGTGGCATTTCTACTATTTGCGAATCATGGTTTGTTGGACAGTATTACCTGTTGTTCGTACATTTCGTTCTAAGGTCCGGGAATTGACGGCACGGCGCCGGATTGACGACTTTCACTTTATCGTTGTATGTGGATTTGAGTCAAGAAGTAGTCAAGTGGAAAGATGAAGTTTTAAACCCATCCCCTGAATAATGACGTGTTAAACGACGTCAATATCGTCGAGACGTGGCTGAAGTTATTATAAAGGCAGAGTCTATAAAATATGGATAGCGACATCATTGGGCGAGGTTTGGATATCCGTGCATTGTGTGTATCGCGAGATATGTATCGTTGCTTATGATTGCCACCAGGCTCCTGAACGAGGAGATGAGGAAACGAACCAACAATGCAGTGAACAAAGCGAATGCTGAAATTAAAGGTCTAGGCTCAACTCGACAGCTAAGTATAAAACGATTACTTACGGGTATCGCGAGCATCATGGTACATGTGTTTTAATATTGATATTCAGGCCGGCCGTGGACGGTATAAGGAGCAGTGAGACCAGGGTGGGTACATATTGGTGTACGGTACTGATGCCCACAAGGGAGAGTTCTACGCAGCCACAATATACATGTTCTTCTCGGCGCCCCGTAAGGGGACTCCGTAGCACACCCAACGCCACTGGATTCATGACAGACGGTATGCTCGATAAATGAGTTCCAAGTTGTGATAAAAGTCCTATAGCACTTCTAGTCCCAAGAACGCCATACCAGGAACACGGAATATTGCACGTATCGTTTGAAGATACAATATGTATTTAAGACAAAACTAGTTTCTTGGCCAATAAGGGCGAGGAACAAAAAATAAAGATAAAAGCAATCGAGACATTTTGCTGGCCTTTTTAGTGAATGCTACTCTTCAGCGCGGGGAAGACGGGCGGCGCAGTTGTTGTCGTGGACGTCGATAACAAGTAAGTGCCTACGAGCGGGTGCAGGCCCGCGCCTTGAGCTTCCTCAACCCATTCGGACATGGGCAGCTCCCTCAGAGCCATGCCCGACCCTCGCTCCATGTGCGCCCTCATCCCAGCTACGGGGACAACCTCGTCGCCCGTGAGGTGCGCGACTTCGAACCTAGACGGTGCGGTTTCTGTTCCTGATGCTTCTCCGACTACCCGGTCGACGATGGCGCGCGAGACGGTATGGACGTCGACGAAATCGAACGAGCCCGACCAGCCCTCCGTGTCGGGGACGGCGCCCACCGTGCGGGAGAATGACAGAACGTTTTGCATGATGTCTAGCGCCGGCGCGCCGGTCCCCGTGATGCTTGATGGTCGGTAGATATGTACGTGCGTGCCGGTCGCCGACGACAGTGCCTCGAGGAACACCTCGCTGACCCATTTCGACGCCACGTAGCCGTCGATGTGTGGGGGGGTTCGGGCATTGTCTGGTGGGTATGCTGCGAGACTCGTTGCCGCGATGGGGGCATCTGCCCGAGATAACGATGGTGAAGTAGAAGCAGAAGAAGTAGAAGAAGGAATGAGGAGGTTCACGCCCGCCGTAGACACGTAGTGAATAGGGATAGGAGGGGAGAAACTGCCGATCGAGAGGGATAAGCGGGCCAGCTCATGCGTGGCGAAGACGTTGGTGGCCCGCAGCACCTCGTACGGCTTCATGAAGGACACGTCGGCGCCATTGTGGACGATGGCGCTGCCGGGCTTGGAGAAGATGCGCGAGGCGTCGGCTTCGCGGAGACCCAGGCGGGGGTGCGACAGATCGCCGGCGTAGACGCGGACTTTGGGATGGTGTTTGCTAAGGAGTCCTACCGCGTATGCTGATGTGGTATCCCGGACTGCGATGCAGTGGATGCGTTGGATCTGAGGTCGCGACGATAGGGCGGCGACGATTGCACGACCTAGGAAGCCCGTCGCGCCCGTGAGGATGATATCGGTGATGGCTGGTGGGCATCTTGGCTGCTCGGTGATACCAGCCGGAGGGTCGCCTCCTCTCCTAGTGATGGACGAGATCGAGTCCGGGATAGCAGTCTCTACCGCCCAATCAAGATGCTTAAAAGGCGCATCCGCCGCCATCTGGGTATGCGTCGTTGTCGTCGTCTTATATCGGGCAGCTGAACCATTCGACATGCTCGACATCAATCTCTGCGCAAGACTGGAGAGGCTATTGGCGCGGAAGAGTTCGGGCAGGGGCACATCGACGCCGAACGTCTTTCTCATCTCGGCCTGCAGGCGGAGCAGCGACAGCGAGTTGCCGCCGGCAGAGAAAAAGCCAGAGTCTCTGCTGAGAGGTAGTAGCCCCTGGTCGTGTCCGAGTATGTTCTCCCAGACCTGGCGCAGCGAGAGCTCGAGTGGGGTCCACGCTTCGTCGTCGCCCTCCTGAGGCTTGTCGGCGTCGTCTTCTTGCATGCGCGGCGGCGACGTGATCGGATTTGCCGATGATGATGACAGCGAGAGCAACCGGAGCGCTTGCATGTCGACCTTGCCGTTCGACGTGACCGGGAGAGAGGGCAAGGGGATGGCCCGCGCGGGACGCATATACGGCGGCAGAGGCAAGTCGGCGACTAACCGTTCCAAGTAGCGATCGCATTCGGTTGGTCTTCGGCCAGTCGCGAAGATGACATGAGTCACGAGGAACTGCGACTCATTGTTCCCTCGAACGCTGGTGGCGGCTTGTGACAGCACGCCGTGGGACGCTTTGAGCACGGCACCGGAGACCTCGGAGAGCTCGATCCGGATACCTCTCAGCTTGACCTGCGAGTCTCCATCAACACGACCCATGTGCACCAACGACCCGTCCGACGACATGCGCGCCATGTCACCGGTCAGGTACCATTGACACCCATCGGGGCTAGGTAGTGGGCATTCTATTGTTGATTGGGCACTCAAGTTGTCCAGGAAATTGGATCGCGTGAGCACTTCGTTGTTGACGTAGCCACAACTGACTGCCAGGCCATGGACAGCGATCTGTCCAGGGAAGCCAATGGGCACGGGTCGAAAGTCGTCGTCGACAAGGCAGACGCGATACCCGGACAGCGCCCTGCCAATGGAGATGCGGGTTTCTTCGTCGGCCGAGTCATCCGTGTAATTGACAAGGCCAATGTTAGAAGCAACAGAGATCTCGGTCGGACCTAGAACAAAAAACATATTTCAATAAGGCATTAGTTGACGATTTCTCCATAATAATACAGACTAACTCGGTAGTAACTGGGCTCTCCATAAAAAAAGACTCACCATAGGCATTGAAAACCTTCAACTTCTCGAGCTGGAGTTTACGGAACTCGGAGCGAAAGGTCGGTGGGAACGGTTCACCGCCTACCATGGCGACACGCCAGTCGGAGCAGCTCGCGAGAGCGTTCCAGCCATGACGGAACAAAGCGGCATACTATCAGCAAAATGTGAGTAAGTAGGCGGGGAAGCAAGTCGTCGCGTGGGGGAAGGGGGATGTAACATGTCCATTAGGACCATGTGTGTCGGGGAGAGGTCTAGGTTAGGTTTTGGGGAATGGAATGTGAGTGTGACCGACTACTTTACTTACTTCCGAGGGAGACATCAACGTGAAGTTCACACGTGCGTCTCGCATCAAGCCCGCCACTTCGGACATCTCCTTGCGATTACTGGACACGACGGCCGTGCCGCCGCTTGCCAGCGCGTAGAAGATCTGCGCAACGGAGGCGTCGAACCCGAGCGCGCTCTGAAACAAGACGGTCGTGCGGTCGATGATACCCATGCGCTCCATGGCGCCCCGCACGCGCGTCGCCATGTTTTCGTGGGTGAGCATGATCCCCTTGGGCTTGCCGGTCGTGCCGCTGGTGAACATGATGAACGCGAGACCGTCTGGCTCGGAGAAGTCGGGGAGCCTGGGATGCTGCTGCTGATCAGGCTTGAGAGGAAGGGAGGGCACGCTTAGCGTTCGGACCCTGCGCGCCGGGTGGCTCCTGGCAGCAGCTAGCTCCGCCACACGCGATGCGCTGTCGTCGTGTGTGTATACTATAATGTCGATGTTTGCTTCAGACATGATGGTAGCCAGTCGCTCGTCCGAGTTTCTCTCGTCGAGGGGGATGTAGACCGCGCCCAGCTTGAGGATAGTGACGAGGCAGATGATGGCGTTGGCGCAAGGCCCCGAGAAGACGCCGATACGAGATCCTGCGACACCGCCCAGTTTGTCCAGTCTGGACCCGAGGACGTTGGAGAGCAACGACAGGTCGGTGTACGTATAGGAAAGACCACCGTCGATTATGGCCGGATCATTGCTGTGTTCTTCCGTCATCTGACCGAGCCGGGCCGGCAGTGTCAGGCTCGACCAGGAGGAAGACGACTGGTCTTCGCCCATCCCTAGTCGCTCCGCCGTAGTTGTCAGGCTCTTGGGGATAATAAAATGTGGGATATCGACGCCAGACGAAGGTGTGGACGAAAAGATATTTAGGAGTCCGACATATGTTTCGAGGAAGACATCGGCAGACGCCTCGTCGTAGAGGTAGTCCTGCAGCGACAAGGTGAGCGCGCCCCAGTCCTTTTCCTCATCTATCGTCAGGATGAAGTCGAACGGATGCCTCGCGTCCTGGTAGGCCAGGTACTCGAGCTTCACGTCGCTTATGGCCTTGTGTTTCAGCGCTCCCATCCGGTAGTTGACTAGCGACTGGAACAGGGGCATGGCGGTCGCCGAGCTCTTGACAGCTAAGTCTTCAAGGATCGCCTCGAGGGGAACGCCCGAGTTGCCAATGGCCGAATAGACCGTGTCGCGTGTATACCGTAACCGTTCGGCAAACGTCTCCCCCGCCCCCTCTCCCTGGGCGGGCGCTGATAAATCGAGGCGCAGGGGCAGCGAGTCGAGGAGCAAGCCGACCGTGTCCATGAACGCCGTGTCGGATCGATTGGCGTCGGTGATACCGATGCAGATCTCCTCGACACCGACTAGGAACCGGCGCAACAGCACCTGCAACACCGCAAGGTAGAAATGAAAGCTCGTGCTTCTGTGCTCGGTAGCGACGTTCTTGATCCGCACAACGAGCGATTCCTCCAGCATGATCTGGTACTCTGTCGTTCTGTACTGCGACAGGGGCTTTCGGGTCGTGGCTTGCGAGAATGGGAAGAGCGGCATCGGGGCGATTGTCGCCGTCCCGAAGATGCCTTTCCAGAAGTCGCGTTTTCGCTGCACTTCCTCGGAGGTGAGGGCTGCGCGCTGCTGGACGCTGAAATCAACATAGTCCGCACGCGTCTGCACGGAGGTGTTGCGGGCCCCTGGTGTAGCGTAGTAGCGATCGAGTTCCTGTAAGAATAGCTGCCAGCTGACTCCGTCGAGGATGATGTGGTGATAACCGAACACGATTGTGTGATAGTCTGGCTCGTGGGAGAGCAGGGTGGCGACAAATACATCGCCCGTCTGCAGATCGAATTCGTGGCGTGCGATCAGCTCGGTTTCTCTCTTCACATCATTCTCGTCGTCGGCCGTCGACAATTTCCGCAGTCGGAAGATGGAGGAGGGGGCAACAGCTTGCATTGGCTGACCCGTGATCGGGTCAGTGTAGAAGGAGGTCCGGAAAGACTGGTGACTATGCGTGACCGCCATCAGAGCGGATTCGAATCGCGCTACATCTAGCGGCCCCTTGAGGCGGTAGGATGTCGTGCAGTTGTACGTGGTTTTGTCGTCCAGCAACATATATGGAAACCACATCCGAGACTGGTTCAGAGACATGCGTCCTATCTCATCATATCGGACACAACAATCATCATCGTCGCCTTGATCACCTCCGCCGGCATCGTTGGAACTAAAGTCGGTCCAACTCGAAGGTGTACCGGTGACGACAATATTTTGGTCGAAGAGGGTGCTATGGGAGGGACTTGTAGAATCGGCATCAGTTGACGTCGTGTTGTCCACAACTGCCGCCTTGGCTTGTTGGCTGGCGAGGATATCTGCAGCCACTTCAGAGCACACTAATGGATATCAAGGCGACACGTCAGCACGGGATGCGCAGAATATCGGAATAAACGAGGAAGGTCAACAGGCCGAGGGAGCCTCAACCATTAAAGTCACGACTTACGATCAGCTACCGAGAACCCCCCCAAGACCTTCAAGACGGGCATGTCCCTTTCGACAGTCTTGAGAAACCACGATCTCACTTCGACGGCGACTAGAGAGTCTACGCCCAGATCGATAATAGGGCTTGCAGCATCGATGGAGTCTGCGGGGAGGCCTAGCATGGACTCGAGCTGCGCGCTGAATGCGCCCGTCAAGACGTCGGCAATATCTTCTAGGGCACTCAGCTTCGCTAGACCCTGAGCGGTGACGGTGGAGATATGCTGCTCCGAGGCGCTATCCTGCGAGTGGGATGCGGATTGGCTCGTGTGGTGCGAGAATCGCGGATCCGTATTCCACGGTAGCGGAGTGGGCGACGAGGTCACGTTGAATCGCTGCAGACCTGCCGAGAGATGAAACGGGCCTGGGTCGTGGAAGAAGTCGGGCTTTCCCGCGGCGATGGCCTCGACGAACATGTGGTGCACATCCTTTTCCGAGATGGGTAGGTAGCCCTGCCGACGAAGGTTCTCATAGACGCCCGTGCCGTCAACACGTTGGGCATAGCCTATGCCTATCACCATGCCTATATCGACCACGGATGCCACGAGACCTCGTTTGCGACGGTTCGCCGCCAGGCCTGCCATGTACTGTCACACAAAGTTGATCATCAGCTCCAGATTATCGAAGACAGTGTGTCCGCCTTCACTGGCGCAGAGATTTCTTACCATATTGGCCGCCGAGTAGTTGGCCTGGCCTCTATTTCCCGTCAGACACACGAGTGATGAGAACATAATGAAGAAGTCTAGGTTTTCGTCAGCAAAGACTTGGTCGAGATTACTCGAGCCTACGACCTTCGGCCGTAGGGTACTCAAAAGGCTGTCAATCGTCATATTGGCAAACAGCCCATCATTCAGGAGCATGGCTCCATTGACGACGCCCGTGACCAGTGGCATCCCAGCACGAACAAGATCAGTCTTGAGATTGCGGACGGCGTCGATGTCAGTGACGTCGAGGACGACGAGATGGATGTTGACGTCGTCGACACCTGTCGAGCTTTCGATGTCCAGCACCCAGTGTTCTGCTTTTTGAGGCTGACTATATGTCCAACCCGATATCAGTATTCATGCTTTGGTTGAAGATGCCACAGATAAAAAAAAGTGAGTGTCCGTGGTGGGTATTCTCGCATGGCTACCTAATCCAAGGCCTCTTGAAAATCCCTCTTGAAAGGCATCTAGTACCATTGCCTCTGACCACATGGAACAGGTATCACATGATAATATCTCACTTAAAGCTGTATCTCTCATGAAAATAAAAAGTGTATATATATAGTACATAACGGAAGAGGTGTACACATACCGACTGGCCACCACTATATTGCGAGCTCCATGATCGATCATGAAGCGACACAAACTCTCTCCGAGCTCGCCAGTCAAGCCGACGAGGAGGTACGTCCCAGAGGATGCGAAAATGCTAGCTGGGTTGATCGGCCGGACCAGGGCACTAATCTGTTCGCTTGAAGCCCAGTCGACAACTCCGAATACAGATGACGTCTCGCTTCCGATCAGATTGTTGATGGGGATGGCCGATGTATATATCGGGGCCGAGTCGCCAGCTAGCGAGGCGAGAACCGTCTCGGCGCAATGGCGCGCGTCTAGGAGAGATGCTGCGACTGCACTCGAGTTTGGCAACTCGCTGCCTGCGCATGTCGGGCATGCTGGGATCTGGATCATGATCGTATCGCTAGAAAAAGCATGGGCCGAGACGGGTGCGTCATTCCTCTGTAGGGGAGTGAACGAGAATCCCATTGGTTCCTCCAACGCCGCCATGTCCTTGGCGTTAAGAGCTACCGAAAAGTCTGCAATCGCATCGATCCTAGAAGAAGAGAATGCCGCACGAACTGCACGCCGAGTAGATTGCGGATGGACGAATCGTAGCTGGCCGCCCCCGCCCGTCAACAGCTTCTTCTCGTCGGTAGTCGAATACTCGACCGCGACGCCATCTAAGCAGTCCGCCTGTAGAGTCGAGTTGAGTGTTCGCGCAAAAGCTTCGTCGGCCTCGTGGATTAACACGCTGCGGTAAAGACCCAGGACATCCCGGCGTATGCCCTGAGACAAGAAGACCCGAGTCAAGAGCGAGGCGAAGGGTGCCATGTCGCCATCGGCCATGTCAATTTCCAGTGTCCAGGCCCGAGGTACAATGACATGAGACGTGTTCTCGTGCGAGGCAAACATGACTGTCTTACCAGTCGACGCGGCGATGCCGACCCCTACGTGAAGATGTGTGGTGTTCTTCTTCTCGAAGGAGAAAGCCCAGGAACTGACGTACAAGGCTTTGACGCGCACATGGCCGCCCGCAGACTCTGGTAGTATTGCCTGCTTCGCGCACTCTGCTACGTAGACAAGTCTTTTGCCGTCGTCCTCACTCCTGGCGAGGCGTACCACGGAGCGGGATGTATCCACCGTTCTGAAAACCGCCCGCCTGGAAGCGTTGGCGCGATCGTTGGCATTCTGAACGGGCAAGACCCGGGGAAGAACTGCCTTTCCACCATCCAACAATACAATCTCGGATTCGACCGTCCATAGCACGTCATTTTCTCCCGCGTGTCCCTCGCCAGCGAAGGCAAAGCGGAGGAATGCCTCAGCCACGCGAGCCGCGAGTTCCGCAGTCGGACCCGCGGCACCCCGGGGACTGCTCATATCAGTCTCATGGCAACCGATGTCGATGTCAAGAATCTGGGTGGCGAGCTGGGGCGTCTCGGCACGGATGGTCCGAATCAACCCGACCGAAGCGGCGTGGACCGGGTTGCTATCTCGAAATCCTTGCGTCAACCACAGGACGTGACGGCCAGGTCCGTCGAAGATGCGCTGTAGGCCTCTTAGCTTTGTGCCGTCCAGCGTCTCCACGTCGAGACTGGGCGCATCGAGATCAGCTAACATGACGATATAGCGGAGGTCCGAGAGCGCAGAATCAGATGGCTCGAGTGTGCCCAGTTCAGCGAGAGACGCAGCGGTCGTAATTTGCGTGCAACCAGTAGTGTGTGACGAAATCACATTGGCCAGATTTTCGGCGAGCCCTTTGGTCAGTGCCGTCTTCCCGCCCACGAGGAGAACAGTGCCGGATAGCTGCGTAATAGGACCAGAGGACAGAAGCGGCGAGCGCAACACGCTAACGACGGAGTTTGTGGCCTGTGCGACTAAGATCGAGTTGCCCGAAGCCTCTTGCGTGTACTGGTATAGCGGGAGGGTATAGCCGCGTCTCTCCAAGTCATCCGCGACGAGAGGCATTCTGGACACATTCCTTCTTCCTCCCGATTTGCATTCGCCTTTTGAATCGTGGGTCCATACTATTGCCAGAAATCCACCGGGGATCATAACATGACGTATGTCGGAGATCAAGTCGTTCACGCAGGGGAGCTCCATTGTGTGGGGACAACCCGAGACGGCTTTCTGGCCGTGGAGCGCAAGAACGACAACGTCAGATCTTTCCGCGCATGGTAGTTGATTGGAGATAGAGGCTCCGGTGTCGAGTATGACATGAACAGTTCTTTGTGAGTGTGCTGCTCCGGTGTCGGATTTTCTCCGCTTAGACACTTGGTCGGTGGTCGCGAAGATGTAAGATAGGTGAGAAGGTGCTAATCCGGCGCTGATCGCCTGGGACAAGCCATCACAGCCCCCGCCGAGGTCAACTTCAAGCATCCGGATCCTAGGGTGGCGGTGGCTGATACCGCTGACAATAGAGGATAGGTGATGGTGGACTGGTAGAGCCTCGCTCAAATTCGACGACGGAGAAGTGTCGAACCCCTCCCACGGGTCAGTTCTATAGAGCGTGTGAACGTAGAGCTCACGGTCGTCAGAAGCCGATACCGCGGCCAGGGAGGCCACCGTGAGTCCTTCGAGCTGGACCTCTGTCTGGCCTTGCTCGTTGAGTATTTCTATGTTGGAGGTAAACGCCGCCGGTGCGATCTGGCTGAGGGCCTGCACATTCGTTATCGACGCGCACACCTGAATGGTGCTAGTAGTTTGGTCCGGCTGGACCTCGCAGATGGCCATGTTGAAGCGCAGCCTTCGAATTCTCTGGGGGAGGAATGCTGTCCAGAGAGAGCTGTGTGGGATGTAATATTAGCTTTGCAGGATGTAAACTTTGATCGAAAGCCAAATTTCACGTAAACATGAGGGGAGAGAGAGAGAGACGGCATGTGTTACATGGTATGAAAGGCCCGAACATGACTCACCCATCTTTGGGCGCTGCAAATGCAGCAAATACTGTTTGGAACGATGCATCAAGCAAGGCCGGGCGCACACCCAGAGACGACGTGTCTTCCCGATGCGGCTTATCCAGTTGCCCGAGCGAGAAGTTATGCCGTCGTCGCAGAGACGTGAGAGCTCGGAACGGGCCGGTGTACGAGAGCCCGATATCAGCCATCGAGTCATAAAACTCGGCCAGACCCGCATTCGTCAGAGCAAATGCAAAAGGAGTAGGCGGAGGCAGAGCCGTGCTCGCCGATGGGGAGTCGAGATGAACCTCAACCCGACCGGTGACGGCGTTCTTCGTTGGACGGTCGGCGTTGGCGGGGGCCCAGTCAAGAGAGAAGTGCCCTGTCAGAACCGTTCCCGGTCCCCTCTTGTCGGCCATGTCATCGTCCCGACATAGAGAGAAGAGGGCGTCAACCCCCTCGGTGTCGTCTTCGTCCATGCTGATCCCGCTGTGGATGACCAAGTCTTGTATCTCGACGAGTCTGACAGGGGCGCCCTGTGCCATGGCCCTGCCAGAATCCAGAGCCATAACGCAGTACGCGGCGGCGGGGACAATGCATTGTCCCTGGAAACGATGATGGCGTAGCCAAGGCAGCGTCTTGGGCTTCAAGATGTTCTGCCAGCGGTGCTCAAGAGGCGAGGAATCGCTGGAGCGCACGCCCAGCAGCTCGTGCGCTGGATCCGGCCGCTGCAGATACTGGCGTATGGCGCGGGGCACGCGGTGATGCATCTGAGAGTGGTCCCAGGGATACGAGGGCAGTCCCTTGACGATGCGGCGTGACACGACAGAAGAATCCATGCCGTGCGAATAGCCAGTCCAGTCGACCGCCGCCGCGCCGGCTGTGCACCAGACTTGCCCCAGAGCTTCCGAGAGGGCGACGAGATCGCTACCGTTGCGGCGCAGCAGGCCGAAGTAGGGAGTCGTCGCCTTCTTGTTGCCATCCCTGCCATCCTGCAACGTTTGCAAGACGGGTCCCTTGAGAGCAGGATGGGGCCCGACTTCGAGGATCACGTCCAAAGGGCCGCACTCGTCGCGTGCTCTGGCTACGGCTTGCGAGAACAGCACGGGTTGCACCATGTTATCCCTCCAATAGCGCGCTGAGAGCTCTTTGGCAGTCGGGCTGCCGACCGAGCCGTAGACGCTGCTGATCCACAAGCATTCTCCATCTTTGGCGACGACGTTGGGAGTGATGTTGCATTGCTCAATCGACTGGACATATGGCCCAGCGCACTTGTTCACTGCAGGCGTCGCTGGTCAGCAGAAAGCCACACGGGTGATGGTCTACGTACTTCGTACTAGGTAGAATAAAGGGGAAAGGGCTACAGTAGGGTAGGGTACAGGGGTTGGAAGGCACAGCGCTTATCTTATCAGAGTTTAAGTACTGTATCTCCCGACCTGCACGTCACACAACAGCAACCGTCGAGACAGTTTACGTTGTAACTTTCCAGAAACAAGAGAATCATCAGACGTACTGTGATGGGAGTGGTACGCCGTGTCCACCTTGAGTCGACGACAAAAAGTCTTTGCCTCGTCCAGCTCCTCCTGTGCCTTGTCTAATGCCTCCAAGTCGCCACTGAGCGTGACGCTGGCCGGCGCATTGCTCGCCGCGACGAAGAGGCGTTCTCGGTACTCGGGTCGCTCGCAGAGCCCATACGCTTCTTCCACGCCCATGCCGACAGCCATCATGCCGCCCTTCTCGCCATTCGCGCCGCTCGCCATCTTGGCGTGCAGACCGCGGTAATAGGCCAGGAGGACGGCTTCTTTCGCGTTGATCAACCCTCTCGCGTAGGTCGCTGCGATCTCGCCCGACGAGTGGCCAAGCACGGCGGAAAATCGGACGCCGGCTGACCACAAGACGTCGACCAGGGCCACCTGGACCGCAGTGCAGAGAGGCTGCGATAGCGCCGCCTCGTGGATCTGCGACCGCTGTGCCGGGGCCAGGAGCTCGTCGACGAGCGACCACGCCGGGGGATCGGCGCATTCCTTGAGCGCAGCGTCCATGGCCTGCAGGGAAGTTCTGAATATCACCGAAGACCACACCAGCTCTTTGCCCATGGCCGGCCATTGCGCGCCTTGCCCTGTGAAGATACCGAGCACCCGGGGGCTGTTGGTGTTGGTCGAGCGTGTTCCGATCTCGCCCTTTTGCCCTTCACTGTGCTCGGCGACCTTGACGCGCAGCTGTTGGATCAGCTGCTCTGGGGAACCAGCCGGGAACGCAATCTTGAACGCGTGCGCAGAGCGATGCAGGGCCAGCGTTCCTAGTGCCGCTCGCATGGTTCCTGCGTCTGACACCGACCACAAGTATTCCAGGCAGTCCTCCATCTTTCTCTTCAACCCCTTGGATGTCGACGCCGAGAGCAGCAAAGGAAGAGCCGACGCCTGTGTCCAGCAGACGGAGGAGGAGGGGTGATGTCCCACCGCGGGCTGCAGCAGACTCTGCCTCGCCGGTCTGCCGTGGATGTGAGGGTCATAGCGCTCGAGTATGGCGTGCGCATTCGTGCCACCAAATCCGAAGGAATTCACACTGGCCCTCTGTGGGTGCCCAGGTGGTACCGGTGGCCATGGCGTGAGTTCCACGGGCACCTGGAGGCGCGAGAGAAACGGCGCCACTTTCGGGCTCGGGCGGACGAAGTGCTGGTTGGGCGGTATGAAGCCGTTCTGGAGCCCGAGCACGCACTTCATGACGCCCGCGACGCCCGCGGCGCCTTCTGTATGGCCGATGACGGTCTTGATCGAGCCCACGATGAGCCGGCCGTCTCCACCGCCAGTAAAATGAATGCTACTATCATCTCCCTGGGCACCAAAGAAAGCCGAGTATATAGCGCCGGCTTCTTGGGGGTCGCCCGCCTGAGTGCCCGTGCCGTGTGCTTCGAAATATTGGCATCGGTGCAGAGGGTTCAACGCGTCGAGTCCCGCGCGACGATACGTGTCGCGAATGAGGGCGGCCTGAGCAGCAGAGCTCGGCATGGTGATACCCAGCGTCCGCCCATCCGAATTGACGCCCGTTTCGCGGATAACGCATTCGATATCATCGCCGTCGGCTAGCGCTTGAGAAAGTCTCTTCAAGAAGAGAACACCGACACCTTCGCCACGAGCATAGCCGTCGGCGCTCTCGTCCCACATCCTCGAGTACCCGTTGGGCGAGAGCATGTGCAGGCTACTCTCCGCCATGAAGGCGTCGGGGGCGACCATGATGTTGGCTCCCGCAACACAGGCGAGCGCGCTATCCCCGGCGCGCAAGCTCCCGACGGCCATGTGCATGGCCACGAGGCTGGAAGAGCAGGCCGTGTCGATGGTCAGGGAGGGGCCCGTCCAGTTGTAGAAATACGACACCCGGTTGGACAAGAGCGCGCGCGAGAGGCCTGTGCCGCAGTACTGGCTGGTGGAGATGGCGTCTTTGCACGTCAACTGGTCGTAATCGGACGTCATGGTGCCAACGAAAACGCCGACCCGCTCGCCGTTGCACTCCTGCATCGTGATGCCGGCCGACTCGAGCGCGTCGTACACGACTTCCAGTAGGATCTTGCCCTGGGGGTCGATGGCCTCGGCCTCCTTCGGCGTGATGTTGAAGAAGGACGCATCGAAGAAGCGCGGATCGTCTTGATCGTCGGACAGGAAATACCCCTTTGGCGCGTTGGTGGCCCCGTGATATTCGCCGTTGGGGTGGTAGAATCCATCGGCATTCCAGCGACCTGGAGGCGTCTTGCGGCTTAGGTCCACCGGGTCTTTCAGCAATGACCAGAGCCTGCTGGGCGAGTTCGCAGAGCCCGGGAAGCGGCAATGACTGCCGATGATGGCAATGGGCTCGTTCACGGGCATAGGGGCAGTCATGATCGTGGTCTGGGTGAGTCTCTGGCGTCAAATTTGCCTGACGTAATGATCGCTTTTGCAGTCGGCGGGGTCTCAGATTCTCAGGGGGTAGAAAACTGGGTGTAGAATCTAAAGAAATTCTTTGGCGAGAACACACGTTTCAAGTTGATCTCTCTATGTGACCCTTGAGGGTAAAATGCGAGGAAGACAAGAATATTGTTGCTGTTGACATCAAAATCAGACGTATAGGGAGCGACACAGAACTGATTATCATAAGCTTGGACTACTCTCTCTCTCTCTCTCTCTCTTCGGAGGGTTTCCCAACGCCTTGTCTATGTCTCCCTCTATCCGAAACTCATAGAGGGGGCACCCATCGTAGTCCCGGCGGCCGGCCGTCTCTGGTATCACAAGCCGCGCGAGATCCTCAGCTAATTCCCGAACGCGGTTCACGTCAGCCGCATGCAAGAACAGGCCTGTGTCGATCAATAGTAGCCTGAATTTCAACATCGAGTTCACACGTCTATTACCGAACTGAGGGCGGGCGGCAGGCAATCAGCTTCGCCGCTTCAAGGCCGGGGCGTGGGAATCACCATTTAATCAGGATCGCCGATTCCGACTCGATTGGTCGTTGGCGGGCAACAAATGAGCACGCCTTTTTTTTCCTTAGCTTTTCAAGGAGGAATGTTTAATGAGCACACATTGTCACAAATTGGTCGGGACGCCCTCCGCATCATAGCCCATCGCCGGCAATCTGGATTCTTCTCTGTCCGTGAGGATGCAGCCCCGATCTCCGAGCCAACAGCAGTCGCTGTTATGGCAATGCCATTATCGCCGGTAATATGATAGAGGAATTTACTTAGGAGAGGGCCAATAACGGCACGGGAGCTGATGTTCCCTCCAGAAGCTATTCCACCACTCAAGCACACACACACCCCCTTCTCCTTCTTGCACTCGCACTCGTGATAGCCGTTCGATTTTAGTAGTATCTACTTACCAGGTAGTCTGCATAATAATCAAGTCGACCTAAATCATTTTGAAGGTGGTTAATTACATTCAATAATCGGTTACACTCAATCATCAGAGACATCTCTCTTTCCGTTGCCCTCCACTTTTACTGCGAAACAGTCATGTTCGTCCTCGCTTCTCTCCCGTGGCCTCACACGTCCACTCTCAGCGCCCTTGCGGCCCTCCTGTTAGGAGTCGTCGCATCACGACTGTTGCTCACGACTATATCGCGTCGCAGGTTCAGCGCCCAGCACCACTGCGGAGCCCCTCGGAGCAGATACCCGCACCGAGATCCATTCGGCGTCGATTTCGTGCGCGCTCAGGTCAAAGCCCTACGCGAGAAGCGATTGCTGGACCAGATCCACGACAACCACGTCAGGCTGGGCACCACGTTCACTGCCCGCGCGTTCACGCAGCCCTTCGTCGCGACGACCGACCCGGAGAACATCAAGACGGTGCTCGCCACGCGCTTCAAGGACTACGCCATCGGGAGCGTGCGTGCTCCCAGGCTCAGCGCCCTTCTAGGTAAAGGCATCTTCGTCACAGACGGCGAAGCGTGGTCGCACTCGCGCGCCATGCTCCGGCCCAATTTTGCCAAAGACCAAGTGACCGATCTCGAGATGGTGAACCGACACATCGAGCACCTCATCTCGGCCGTGCCGGTCGGAGCGACAGTGGATCTACAGGATCTCTTCGCGCGGTTCACGCTCGACTCGTCGACCGAGTTTCTCTTCGGCCACTCGACCGGCTCGCAGCTAGGAGGCGAATTCGCGAGCAGCGAGTTCAGCGACAACCTCAGCTTCGCCTTCCAGGAGATCGCGCTGGAGCTCCGCATGGGTGCGCTCTCGCACTTCCGCTCGTTCGCCGACAAGAGGCGCCGCGACAAGGCGTACCAGTCCTGCCGGTCGTACGTGGCCGGCTTCGTCGACAAGGCGCTTGCCATGCGGAACAGCCCGGATCAGAAGGACGCCTCTCGCTCGTACTTCCTCAAGGAGCTCGCCTATTCCACGCAGGATCCGGAGGGGATCACGGACGCGCTGCTCAACCTCCTGTTTGCCGGTCGCGACACGACCGCTTCGCTGCTAAGCAGCCTCTTCCTCGTGCTAGCGCGACGTCCCGATATGTGGGAGAAGCTCTGTGACGAGGTATCGTGTCTCAACGGCCGGCCCCCAACATACGACGAACTTCGTGGCTTGAAATATGCCAAGAATTGTCTACAAGAAAGTGAGTCGCCCAGCCCGATCACATGAATAATCTCGATATCTCGGGCTTACGTATAATTATATCACAGCTTTGCGCTTGTGGCCTCCCGTGCCCACAAACGTCCGCATAGCCATCCGAGACACCGTGCTACCCCGCGGAGGAGGCACCCTAGGCACTGAGCCCATCCTCGTCCCCAAAGGCTACGCCATTCAGTACAATGTCTACTCAATGCACAGACGCCCCGACTTGTTCGGTCCCGATCCAGGCGAATTCCGACCCGAAAGATGGGAACAGTCACCCCCCCGTCCTTGGGTGAGTGTAATTAAACTTTCCTTTCCTTCTTTTATTCAATCGGGCAAATCCTTGTGTATATAGAAATGCTCTTACAATGCTTCTTATCAAATGTCTAATAATTGCCTAGGAATTTCTACCTTTCAACGGCGGTCCACGCATTTGCTTAGGCCAGCAGTATGCCCTCACCGAGGCCACGCTCGTGCTGGCTCGGTTCGCCCAGGTGTATTCCTCGATCGAATTGAGAGACTCGAGGCCGTGGACCGAATCGCTTACATTGACCGCGTGCCATAGTCACGGCGTCCATGTTGCACTTCAGGCGCGGGACAAGTCTCGAGGGGCGCCTCTCGTAGGTGCATGAATGAAAAAGAAAAGGTCTTATTGTCACTACCACTACTTGTGCGTCGTGTTTAGGCGTTCGATTTAAGTTCACGGCTTAGTAAAGACTGCCCATGTCATCAGAAATAAAAGGCTACATGATAATTACAGTACAAGATTTGCCGTACTATCCTATCCCTTTGACTGCTGTTTCCGCGCCGTGACTTTAAAAGTGGAAAACTGGGGCATTAAGCATTTTAAATGTAAGGTATGCACCCAATCAGACAGTTTAAATATGACCTAGTTGGGCAAATCTGGCTACATACATAGTCTGTATTGCCAGGGTCAAAGTCACGGTGCGGAAACGGCAGCCAAAGGGATTAATAAATAATTACCGATAGAAATGTTGAGTCTCTGTTTTTCTTTTTATTTTGTTTATTATGTGCGCATGGTTAGTTACCCAGGTACTTTGCTATCTAAAACCAGCTATCTATACTGAGTTCAGTAGAGAGCAGCAAAGTCTTTAAAAAGTGCACGGCACGTTAAAGGACTGCCAATCAATGTATGGCAAGTACAATCGGCGTGCACGTTGTGATAGAAGCCGCATCTATTGTACAACACACCCATAAGCCCTTCAGCGTTGTTTTTCAACGTGACGCAAGAGGGGGGGGGCTTCGGCGACCCGTTGGTTGGGCTAAGATTATTGGCTAGTTCGGCGATGACAACCTGCGGTTCTGCGAAACAAACTACACTCGGCGATGCCTGCCATGCATGGCGCACATCAGTTCTTCTCGGTCCGCAACCAGTTCCGCCTTCAGCTTAAGTCCGCCCCCTAAAGCCCCGGCCTGTCGCTGACCACCCCTTCATAAAGCGGTGCCTCGCCGGCAATGCAGGCTCTTGGAAGGATCCGAGTTGTTGCCATCACCATCCAAGCCTGCTCTCTCTCTTCCCCCCTTTTTCTCTGAATACCCTACAAAGCTTTGACCCCCCACGGGAAATCTGCACTTGAGAGCCAGGCGGCTACCTAACGCCCCCCTTAAAATCAAATCCCCAATACCATCATGGCCGCTGCCGACGGTTCATACCCTGTGTCACCATCCCCGGGCCGCCTCCTCCGTCTCACGCTCGCAATCTATAGCAACACGAAAAGCGATGCAGACGCAAGTGGGGAGTTCGCGCGGAACTACGTCGTGAAGGCCTCGGCGATTGCCGCCAAGCACGGCATCGAAATGTATCAGCAGGTAACGAACGGTCCTTCTTTCCTTGACTGAACTTGTTGTTGGGCTTTCTTTTCACTTTTACTGGCGAAAAAGGGGGGACTGACTAACTGACTAACGTCGTCGTTATTAACGTATTATGTATTTATAATTAGTGCTTCTCGCCGCCAAACTACCGCGAGGCGATTGATGCCATGAGCCGCCAGAACAAGCGCGGCTGGGTCGTCGATGTAAGTGAAGACAGAATTCTTTAATCTTTTTTTCTCTCTAAACTATCGTCTTCTCCCATTGGTCATTGGTCGAAAGCCCGCCCCCAGCGGCCGACCAAGGGGCCGTCAAGTGTGTGTGTGTGTGTGTGTGTGTGTGACACACACAGCAAGCCATCATCGCACGAGCCACCAATATCCAACCGCTGCTGACCATGTATTGATTGCTCCCCCCCCCTTGCACCAGGACCATGACATTACCATCGAGTTCTACTTCCGGACCTTCGAGGAGCTCACCGCCGTGAACGTGGACCCGGACTTCCAGGCCCTCCAGGCGGCCGAGGGGCCGTACGTGAACCTCATCCACACGGTCGTCTCGCTGTCGTGGGTCGAGAAGTACGTGGACAGCGGCAAGGTCGTCAACATTGTCGATGGAAAGTCGACTTATCCGCCAAGGGCGGCCCTCGTCGACCTAGGAACGCCTGTGCTCGGCTCTGTGGAACAACAGTAAGGAGAGGCGGACAGCACGCAGAACAGTTATTTGTTCCTAAAATGTAGCTTAGAAAATGTGAAAAAAAAAATATTACAAGTTAAATATAAAGGTTTATTTAATGAAAAATTATAAATCAAGTTATTTAATTGAAATGTGTTATAAATTATTATAAGATTTTTTTATTTAATTTCAATAAAATATTATTTCTACGTTTAAATAATATTTAAAATTCTTTAAAAAAATCATTATATTCGTTATGTTTACCTTGATATATTCAGCTTTTTCCGGATGTTCGCGATGAGCTCGTAGGCCGCCTCATCGCGAGCGGACAACAGTTTCTCCGAGAAGTCCGACATCTTGCCGGTGCTATCGCCCTGGCTGTGGCGAGTAGTAGTACCCCGTACCGAGTGGGAGACCAGCGGGGCCAGGGCGCGTCGGAGCATGTCGAGGGTGTGTTCTATGAGCTCGAGGGTGATTCGCAGTTTGAGGATGGGGAAGTCATCTAGCGAGCAGGTGAAAGCCGTTAGCGTTGGCAGTGGGAGTGCTGGACCGAGAGGGATTGGGCGCTCATTGTTGTCGGCTGAGTGGGCAGTAGTAGGGTAAGAGATTAGGGGGCCCTTTGTCCCACTTATGATATCCATGATTTTGACGAGCCTGTCCATGAGCAGCTCGATCAGGCGGACGTGGCAGGACAAGATGATCAGAGTAGACCCGGTGTCGAGATTAGTCCGAGGCACCCAGGATTTCTCGAGCAGACCGATCCCCCGAGCGTCCCGGTCTAGCGGCGTACGGCCGTAAAGGGCGCACAGAGCGCGGAGCAGGCGCTGGGCTAGCAGCAGAATCTCGTCAAACCCATTTCCGAAGGGGGACATATTGCTGCTGCTGCTGCTATCTGCATCTGGACTGGCGTCTACCTGGTTGTCTTTGTTGCTGGCGAGCCTAAAAAGATGCACGTTAATCTCGACGAGGGTCTGGAGCCAGCGAGGGGTGGCCTGCGAGCTAGTTTGGGTCGAGGAAGTCGTCAGGTTGTCGTCACTAGAGCCAGCCAGCGTGGTGCCGGAGTCGTTGCCGGGGCTGGTGCGGGTCGGCGTGGGGACATGGGCAGTTACCATAGTGGAGGTGGGCCGGGGTTCCTCCGGCAGCCTCCGCAAAGCATCATGGCTCTTGGTCGCGCTCGTGCCCAAGTCCTGGGAGTGGAACTCGAGCGGTTGCACGAGGAAAGTATTGGATAGAAGATCCGAGTCGAACAGATTGGGAAAGAGACTAGAGCCATCCAAGTCCGACCCAAAAGGGGGAATCTCGGGGAAGTGGCCCACACTCGCCCACTGTGCCATGTCTAGCTCGTGAACCGAGCCACCCGAGCCACCCGGGCCATCTGGGCCATCCGGGCCGTTGTTCTGTACTGTGGGCGTGGGCGTGGGAGTTCCGCCCGATCGGGATTGTGTGTTTCCGAACTCTGACAAGCGACAGTCAGCTTAGCGCCTAGCTTGTCGCAAAGTCTATATAGACGCGAGATAGATATTACATTACCATTGGAGGCTGAGGGCTCTGGGCAGGCCAAGGCGCGCCGCTTGGGAATAGGTGGTGAGGAGTCGTCAGCCCGTAAGGGCCGGCGGTGCCGGCGGTTCCTCAAGGACGGGCTTTTGGTGCATTGTGCACTAACCCGAAGACAGCGCTCGCAGGATTCGTTGTTGTTGCTCTGGCAGCTAAGCTTTTGGGCGTGACAGCGATCACAAGCCCTGCGTAAGACTGGTTCATTCATTGGGCCGGCAATGCGGCAATGCCCAGCAATGCCCAGCAATGCCTCCGGGTCGGGGCGTGCCGTGGCAACTAGTCCAGGGAGATAAAAATGTGGCAATGATGTGATTATCTCTAAATATATGCCCGGGATGCACAGCTGTGTGGATGGAATGAAACAATCACCGAATAGGTCCGCCTTTTATACGTTCGTAGTCAGTAAGTAAGTAACAAGGTAGGTTAAGTAAGTTACAAGGCTCCTTCGATCGCGTCTTAGAACTGATCTCGGCGAGTTGGCTATGAATCCCAGAGCCTTGGTGCCACGAAACATACAGCTGAGGTAGACCTACATACTCTGGCCAGAACTCTGGCTTACAGTAGGTAAGGTAGGTACCCCGCACAAGAGCCTCGCACGTTGCGAACAGCTGCAAACAGCTCTGTTACGCTTAATAGATTGGATTAAATCTCGCACTTGCACGCACTCTGGTAATAGCTTTAATTCCTGCTGATTGGGTAACTGATTAGACCTTTCGGCAACTCTTGCTGCAACAGACCTACTGCTGTAGTGGTTATACTGCGATAGCCTATTGCGCAGCCCAGCTTACCAGTCTACTTACTTACTCTTCGCTGACGCGTTTGCACGCCTTTCGGAGCTTTTAAGCCCTGTACTGTATGTACTACGCTACGTCAGTTGATCTATAGTCTCTTTTTAACGTTACACTTATAGTGATCACCACTACGGAGTACGGAGTGGGATCCACTATTTCTGTCACAGTAACACTCGTACACCATAAATCTGCATTAGGTACGCCACCGCACCCGACTAATGCACGCTCTTCCCCTGTGCAATTGACCGCGACCTCGATTCCAACGAGGGACCGGGTATTGATTCGCCCAGTTGGGAAAGAGCGTACAGAATTCGTTCAAGTGGCAGGTACAATGGACAGTGTATTAAGTCAAGAAATACCCCTCACTACGGTCTACAGCCCATTCTAATACAACATCTTTTTTTGCCCATAATTATTATTATCTTCGCCAGGAATAAACCACCTGCAGGTTTTGGCCAATTAATGCCGGAGAATTCATACGGTGGGGATAAATTTCACCATTGCCAAGAATGCCAAGACAGAAACTTATCTGTACTAGTATGTGGGAAAGGGACGACGCGCTCAAAGCTTACGATCGATGCCAAATACGTCGTCTAAGAAAGCAAATGTCTTCTGCGTCAATATCCCGAAAGCGCCAACTTTGGATTGTAGGCCCCCTTGCCCGGCGTCCTGCGCGACCCACTTGACCTTTTTCCCTTCAGGCACGTTGACCAGCTCCTCGTAGATGCGCTCCGTGCTGACCTCCGGTAGGCAGTACAGCGAGAACCTGGCGCCCGTGACGAAGACGGGGCAGCGCACGCGCGCAAGGTGCGACTCGCCCTCGCCTGTCGCGAATGTGTAGAGCCGCATCTTGCGAAGCACGTCGGCCATGTCGCCTGCGCCCAGCATCCACCGCATCAGGCTCATCTCCCAGTCCGTCTGCACGCTGGCCCACATCGCCATGCCCAGCAGCCCGTTCCAGAAGCCGTCGGGCGCGAACCCGCCGGCCACGAACGCGTTGAGCAGGAAGTCGGGCACGCGGCCCTTGAGCATGTCCCACATGCAGTAGAAAGGGTCGACGGCGACGCACGCCCGGATGCGCGGGTCCGCCGCGCCCCGTAGCGACAGGTAGCCGCCCATCGAGGACCCAGAGATGGCCAGGCGCTGGACGTCTAGGAGCTCCGCGAGGTCCGCCGTGGCATGCACGTGCGCGATGGTGAAGTCGAGCACCTTGCCGACCACGTACTCCCAGTCGGGTCGGAACGGGAGGTTGTCGCGCCGCAGCACGATACCCTGGCCGGGGCCCTCGAAAGAGACGACGGCGTATCCGAGCTCGAGGGCCGCTTGGGGGAAGATGTAGAAGATCTCCTCCTGCGTGGCGTCACCCCCGACGGTATTGAGCAGCACCGGGAGCTTTCCCGGTAGCCTCTTTGACGGGTGTGGGAGGTGAATGTACCCGGGAAGAGTGAGCCCGTCGTCATAGGGGATGTCTATGCGCCGTGTAGACGCGTCCAGTACACACAGGCCCTTCCAGAAGTTGGACACGGCGGCTTCTGAGTCGGACAAGATGCGGGAGTCGCGTGCGGCGGGACCATTGAGCATAAACTGGGCGGCGCGCTGGTAGTTGGCGGCTCTGAAGTACGCCTTGCGCGCCGCGTCCCGGTGGCCCGCTGCCTCGGCGTCCACTGCGAGCTGTTCTGCTTTCTCGGCGGCTTCCTTCCAAGCCGAATACCAGCTGGTCACGTCATTCTCCTTGACCTTCCCCAGCGCTTCGAAGAATTCGGCGACCTCGCCGGCGCCGTGCGCGGTGAAGCTCAACAGGCGCAGTGCTTCGAAGTTGAAGAAGTCAGTTCGGAAGAGTCGATACATGTTTCGAAAATCCAGCAAAACAATTTCTGGCGTCAAGTTGTGAATGACCAAGGTGGCGTGTCATTGGGGCAATGATGGTGCCGACAAGCCAGGACTGAAGTGTCTATTGATTTACGGCCTCTCCGTATGTGTTAAATATAACTGCGCTTTTTCTCCAACCCACCTGCGGAGTTTGTGTTGTCGAATCAATCGATCTGCTTGCATTTTCATCAATATGCGGTCGGACTCGGCGAACAAAAATCCCATAAGACCCAGAGAGCCCCGAGCTACCTCCCTTTTCTCCGGCGTCGCGTTCGGTGATGTGGCACGCACGTGGTCCCCGAGGCCGAATCGCCGTCCCCGCTGGCAACAGAGATGTAAAGTTTCGGGCCACTTTTCGGCAAGTGTCTGGGAGGTAAGAAACGAGGCTCTCGGCGCCGGGCACATGGGCTCTGAGTTTCCTGGCAAAGCCTTTAGCTGAATATTTGACTTACGCACCGCACCGCCTGTAAGCCATGGCGAAAAGGATGACCGCGGAACTTCGACATCTCAACAGAAGGACGAAAAGATCTAATCGATGGCACTAATCTATCTGTAAAAGCAACAAAAGCGAAAATGGCGGTAGAGTCTACCGAGCACACAGTCCCTCGCCTGCAGCGGGCCCTCGTGGCCACCGCCCCTGGTGTCCTCACCATCAAGCGCGTCTCCGTTCCGCGTCTTGGTCCTGGTGAGGTCCTGGTCCGAATAATCGCCGTCGCGCTTAACCCGTCAGACCACAAGTTTCTAGACCAGACAACGAGCATCGGCACGATCTCTGGGACCGACTTCTCCGGGGTCGTCGTACAACTTGGGCCAGGAATTGAACGAGGAGGAGGGAAAGACGACAGCGACTATGACGCATTGCAGCTTGGTGATCGAGTCCTCGGTCCCGCCTTCGGGAGTCAGACGGGAAACGGCGCGTTCGCACAGTACACACCCGTTCTGGCAAAACTGTGCATCCGCCTCCCGGACCATCTCGACTTTGCAGCCGGGGCCTCGCTGCCCACGGCCCTCTATACAATGGGGTTCGTGTTCCGTTCATTGGGCATTGAGTTGCCCACGCATCTTGATGTCGATAATGATGCTGCCGCTGCCGCCAGCCGCTTCCGAGACGAGTCATCGGATACAAAGGAAGGTTCAAATGGGACGGGCAGATCTAGAGGCTTCGTCCTGGTCCACGGAGGCGCCACAGCTACCGGCACCGTAGCCCTACAGCTGCTTCGAGAGGCTGGGTACACCCCGATCGCAACCTGCTCGCCTGCCAACTTCGCCCTAGTGCGCGACCGCGGCGCCGCAGCCGCGTACGACTACGCGTCGCCGACCGTGAGAGACGACATCAGGGAGTGGACGGGCGGCCATCTTTCTCTCGCGCTCGACTGCGTCGGTACGCCCGCATCCACCGTGCTCTGCTACGGCGCCATCGGTGATGCCGGAGGGCGCTATGCGACACTGGAGCCGTACGCTACGCACCTGGCCGTCCGGCGGCGCGAGGTCAAGCCCGACTGGATCCTGGCGTGGACTCTCTTCGGCAAGGAGCTGAAGCTGCCCGACGCCTACTACCGCCCCGCGATCCCCGAGGACTTGTCATACGGGCAGGCTTGGGCGGTGCAGGTCGAGCGACTCCTTGCGGCGGGGAAGCTGCGCGCCCACCCGCTCGATGTCTCGACCGACGGCCTGTCGGCCGTGGTGGCGGGTTTGGATCTCTTGCGGAAACACCAGGTTCGGGGGAAGAAGCTTGCTGCTCTTATTTGAGATGCGAAATCTTGTTTTTTTTCCCCAATTGCTACATGTTTATCTTGACTTCTGTGTATGACCTGTCCTACTTATCTCTTTAAAGCCAACAGCGAGTCCCGAGCCGATAAGGTGGTCCTTTTCTTCCATGACTACTTAAACTTTCCCGCAACCTGGAAAGTCCCCGTGAACAGTCAAGTTGGACAACCCATTCGGACACTTGCCTCGGTTTTTTGAGTACGTAAATTTAGTCCATGTCCTCTTCAGTATTCGTAGCAATAGGTCTTTTTTTTAACTGCTTCTTGCAACACTAACATTGGCATAACGTCCATAGTCTAACCCTGACCCTAGAAATAGGTAGGTATTAGTACTTAAGTATCCATTCTCCTTCCTATACGGCTGAGTGACCCGACCGCATATCGCCATACGTAAAGCTTGTACGTGCAAATTGTTTGTGCTTAGTGCCTAGTGCGTAATTCTCCCTACCCAGCTAATTTCTAATGAAATGTACGTGCTCATGACATAATGTCAAACGATTCGGCGATGCGAACGCCGAGTCACGTGATTCGGCGATGGGCTCAGGGGTTAGGGGTTCGGCGATGCGGACTCACTTATTGCAGTGAGACTTACTTGCTGTCGCTTAAGTCCGAGGTATTCAGTGCTCTCATAATAATTTTTTCTTTCGGTTTGTTGGAGAGGTCCGAGTCTATAGTGGCCTTGGATGATAATGTACATACATGTAGCCTACACCCGAGTCCCGAGTGACCGGGTCTCCTTGTACCTTACCTCCGGCTCCCGCTCTCTTTAGGCTTCAGTGACGATACCTCGAGTTGCGGAGAGGAAAATTTCCCGTCATCTACTTCCAGAAGACCTAAGTCCGGATGTGTTTAGTTGTTGTCCCAAGTAATCTAGTCTTGTATTCCTCTCTCTTGTCTCACTATTGGTATTAGTTATTTAGTGGACGCCGTGCTTTGAACAGTAGCGGGCTATTTTTTTCATTGCCGCCCCCTTTGAAATATTCTCCTTTTCACAGTTCAACAAAGTCATCTTTGATTCTCCAGAGACTTTTTTTCAAAACCGTTATCTCTATATCTTCAAGCATCTGACACGCTCGCCCCCCATGGCAGAAGCTACTCCAGACGAACGTTCTTCGTCTTCTCCAGGACATCAACAAGAAGCAACGCCTTCTAGTCCGCCAGTTAATAATGCGCCGGATAACACTTCACCGGCACATTCTGGCGCGCCCCCGAAACTCGAGCAGCCGGCAGCGGCCGGGCGAGGGTGGAGATTCTGGATTGTGTTCCTCCCCCTCTGCGTGGCCGCGCTCCTAACAGCTCTCGAGTCGACCATCCTGTCAACGGCACTCCCGCTCATCGCGGCTGATCTCGAGGCTGGTGATAACTACGTCTGGTTTGCGAATGCTTACTTGCTCACTTCGTAAGTAGCATAACTGGCCTCTGACCTACCAAGCACTCCCATCGAGTGTATGTTTTGACTCTCTGCTTAACAACACCGGTTATGTAGCACTGCGTTCATGCCTCTATACGGCCAATTCGCCCAAGTCCTTGGACGCCGCTGGCCGACCATGACCGGCGTCGCCATATTCATCGTCGGCAGCGGGATCAGCGGCGGCGCCAAGTCTACCGGCGCTCTCATCGCCGGCCGCGCGATTATGGGCGTTGGCGGCGCGGGCATAGGTTCCATGGTCCAGCTCATAGTCCTAGACCTCGTGCCACTGCGCGAGACGGGGAAATATCTCGGTATCGTCTACGCGGTATTCGGTATCGGCTCCGCGTTGGGCCCTCCCGTCGGAGGCGCCATTGCGCAGACGGGTAACTGGGGATGGATCTTCTGGGTAAGTAACAATACTATTTTCCGTATTATGTCTTCTGTCTTCGTGACAGATTGTTCACATGTTTCTCGATGAACAGTTAAATCTCCCCATTGCTGGAGCCACCTTGATCCTCCAGTTCTTCTTCCTCAACGTCACTTACACCAAACGCACGACGGTCCGAGACAAGATCCGCCAGATCGACTGGGTCGGCAACGCGATCCTCGTTGCCTCGGTCGTCTCGATTCTAATAGCGCTGTCCTGGGCAGACGCCCGGTACCCGTACAGCTCTTTCCGAATCATCGTGCCCTTGGTTCTCGGGTTCGTAGGTCTCGCGCTGTTCCATACGTACGAGAAGGTTGTCGCCAAGCAGCCCACGATTCCGCCCCGGATGTTCGGCAGCCGTACCAGTGCCGTCGCCGTGGTTCTCATCTTCCTGCAGTCCACGCTCACTTTCTGGCGTATATACTTCCTCCCCCTATACTTCCAGGGTGTTCTGCGCGCCAGCTCGCAGCGGTCTGGTGTTCTTCTTCTCCCTACCGTTCTGATCTCGGTCCCGGCGTCTATCATCGGCGGTCAACTATTAACGAAATTTGGCAAATATAAGCCGCTTCACTTTGCCGGGTTAGCCCTGGGCACGCTCGCATCGGGACTCTACGTTGATTTAGCTGCCGACTCGTCCCTGGCCAAGATTGTGATTTTCCAGATCATCGCTGCTTCCGGAGGAGGCGTGTTGCTCACGGCGATCGTGCCCGCCATCCAGGCGTGCCATCCCCAATCAGATGCAGCGCCAGCTACGGCGACGGCAGGTTTCTACCGGCAATTCGGAGTGATCTGGGGCGTGGCGATCCCCGCGGCCATCTTCAACAGTCAGTTCCAGACATTCCTGTCAGTATCGAACTTGGACCCGGCCGTCAAAGGACAATTAGGCGGCGGAAACGCGTATGCACAGATTTCTAGCGCGTTTCTCAATTTTATCCCCCCGGACGAGCAGGCGCAGGTTGTCAGCTTGTATCAGAGAGCTTTACGCACAGTGTGGATAGTCTGCACCGCGATCAGCGCGTTCGCCCTTGTTCTTGTATTCCTGGAGAAGGAGATCCCTATGCGGAAGACCCTGGGGAAGAATGACTACGGGCTAAAGGAGAACAAGACAAAGCCGGATGCCGAAAAGGCGATGCCGAGCAGCAGCAACGAGAACAAGGCCGGAGTGTCACCTACGACGGATAAATCGTCAAGCTAAAATAATACAAAACGATATCGATTATTGTTGTATATGATTTAAATAGCGCGTAACTAGTTAACGAAGGTCCCATGAAGACATAACCGAGTGGCTCTCATTGTCTGACACATTAAATAATTTAACCGAACGATCAGGTGGTGTGAGACTGCGCATGCTTACTTATTCAGTGCATTCCTTAATAGATTACATATTTCTGACAGATAGTATCGTAGCCCATGTACTCTGACCCCTAACACGCTTTCGCCAACCCAATATTCATTTTCCCGCGAACTCGAGAACTTAGCCAACTTGCGCGATAGATCTCTCACATACTTATCATCTGTTTCACATGGCCTCAGTATACTGTCCAGTTCTCAAGACAGGTAACATGTACAAGCCAACAATCCACATATTCCACATCCTGAATGTAGTCTTATCATGCTCAACTGTCCGGTAGGCGATACTCCTGAGCGCGATCAAGCAGGCCAAAGCTGTAGCTGCAAGGTATCCAGACCAATCACAGTCCCAGAAGTAAGGACACAGAAAGCCCCAGAGTACCATGAAAATGGCAGTGACCCAGCGGGTCGGGCCGTCGCCAACCTGAAGTGGCATGGATCGACGGCCCTTGAGCATATCTCCTTCTTGATCTTCCATATCTTGAAGTTGAATAGTGGTCATAATCACGAGAGTTAGAACTATAACCCACATCTCAAGAGACGGAAGATCGGAGTGTCCAGGTTTTCCCAAGTGTCCAAAGTTCAACTGTTCGTTTTGCGCGATCTCCAGGGCTCCAAGGCTGAACAACGCATAGGCGAGGGCGTTTAGGAAGTTCCGAATAAGAGGGTTTACATCAGAACCTCCAAATGAATTATACCACGTTCCTGTGATTCCAATTAGTTTGCCAAAAGAAGCCCAAGCTGTAAAAGAGAAGTGGCTACCTAGAATTATGATGCTCATAGTCCAGCGCAGTAGGCCGATCTCATAGCTTAAGAGGGCGGCAATACTATAGAATAGTATCATTGCGGATCGAGCTTGCGTGAGAGTGCAGCGACGAGACGGGAGTGGGCGCCAAGACTTATTGATCCTGTCCTCTTCTATAGCATCCTGTTGTTGCTGATTATGGATATCGACGGGGAGCAAGTGGATCTGTAAGTGTCAAAAGTTATTGATCAGTGAGTGATGCGTAGTAAATGATCACAATAGAGCTGTCACAGAAAGTCATGTGGCTTAGGACTATTCAACTGCTTACCCAAATCCAGAACATGACCATCGGGATTCGCTTCAGAACTTCATGGACCTTGTCGTTATTAAACCCCGTGGTTTCTTGCTGGACCTGCGCTAAGGCTGTAAGGATGCCAAAGAGTGTCTGGGGAAACAGAATCGTCTTTAGGTCGCTATAAGTGAAGAGCCAGATAGTATGCAAGTTGTAGAGCACTGTCTTGAAAACATAGTCTCCGCTGCTGCTACGAACATAGGAGGAATCCGACCATACTGAAGCGTGTAGAGCCATTTTGTAAGGTAATGAAGTCTTCGTAATCCAACGTGATAATACTGAGTGCAATCCTACTAAACGGGGGTAATAAGGGTAAGAATTTGCGCACGAGCTCGCATTGTTCGTATCAACATATCTATAACGAATACGTGATTTAGCTCAACAGCCATTAGCTTATATATATGTGGGCGTAGAAATCAACAATGTAAAATCCTAAGTGATCATCATCGCTGACAACATGGGCGACACCGACACCCTCAGATGGCTCTAACTGCCAATTCTAGCCAGACCTAATAGCTCGTATCCTACGGCGCCATAAATTTGAGACATCCTAACAGCGTCTGCGGTGATACTGCCTTAACAGATAAGTTTTAACCGATGTGCATGTGAGATATTACGGTGAGCGGGATTTAATTGCCTTCATACTGAAAAAGTTCTATCAAATATCATGTTACCATTCTAACTTGAAAATATAGACGAGATGAAACGTAACAAAAGCCACACGATAATTACGAATATTAGATATTATTCTTTAGACTCCATAAAATTCGTAAAGTCAGGATGAGACTTTACATGTCTAGATGGTCCATACATACACATTCTAGGTATCCTAACTTGCGTCGGTTGCTCGGAAACCACGGAGGAACTCATCGGCTATCCACAAGACAATATGGATATCTTATGTCTCTTCTAGGAAGGTAAGACAGGCCCCCGGAGCTTTTACTCATGACGAGCACTCGTATGTTATTCTGTATCACTCAAAGATTCTTTTTATCATCACACATAGTCGGACTTTAGGTGATTTGCCCATACTCAAGACCATATATAAGACTTCAACTGTGTATATCACGAGATACTGTCAGCGAAAGTAAGAAAATCGGTGATAAGTGAAAAACGGGCAAGCCAGCGTGATACAAGATATGCGGATTAAAGGCGTAAACGACTGTAAGACGGCCCAACAAGCATATGCGGGTTTGACTCTTGCTATGTCGTCTGACATGTAGATAGCATCTTCGGACATATACCTCCGAAATGATGTATTATCACATAAACAGAATAACTTATTTCCATGTCAACAGCAATTTAAAGAATAATTCTATAAGAGAAAGTTTCTTATGCTTGTTAGCAAGCGCTCTTAGAGACTTCGATCTATCTCTCACTCTAGAGATCACACACAATTAAGATGATAAGTGCAAGATCACATGATCTACCTCAACGGCACCTAGGCTCGCCCAGTCTCATGTCAGCATGGTCTGTGGCCGCTGCGGAGGACATCATATTCGCGACCTTGCCGAGCTGAATATGGGGTCATGTCGCGCAAGAAGTCATGACACCGACGCCAATTGTATGTATACGAGCATGAAAGCAACGATGACTATGTTGTATATCAATCAAGTCTGAGCTAAGACCGAGCAACTGCGTCACGACGGTACAATAGCGTCCGAGGCCTGTGCGACTTGAACGTCAAGATGATTTGTGACGTCCACTTCGCAGGATCGTATCTCCGAGCTTCAACTCCTATTCATGATAACGCTATAAGAAATTACACCTTATCAAGGCGGGATACTTTACCGTTAATGGTCACCTAGACAGCCCAAAAACCAGGGCGGCAGATTTATTAGTAATTTTTCTTTAAATTTCTAAATGTTCATTTCGGCCTCTGAAGTACTTGTACAATTAAAGATTTTTGCTTCAATCGCTGTATCGTCGCACCGAGTGGAATCTATCATATTAAGGATAGCTATGCACACTAAGAGAGGTCGAGAAATCTCACCCCCTCTACCTCCTAACATACAGTTGCACGTGTGCCTGCGTTACTGGAATGGCCGATACTATAAGTAGAATAATATTCATATAATGACAGTCTCCCGTCGACGTTAACTAACTCTCTATAAATACTTGCGCGAAACTCATCAAAGCTTTAAAATCTGAAGACTAAAGCTCGTGCTACAGCAACTAAAGAAATTTGGAATATCAAGTGTTAACGTTAAAAATGACAATGACGTCCCGAATTTCTAGGGCCCTACGGGGGACTATAGGTCGCGACCGGTTAAAATAAAGATTTAAGTTTAATATATTTTAAATTTTTAACGTAATAAAATCTAGTTATTATTTAATAATTAATATAAATTATTTATTTTAATACGTATATAATTCGTATATAATTAAAATTAAAAATATATAAAAATAAAACTATATTAATTAAATATTTTATTAAATAATTTTAATTAATAATTTAATTATATATATTTATTTCGATTATTTTTTATTATTAATTTAAAAAAATTAAACTTTTTAAAATTGTTTAAGTTTTCGAAATTATAATAATTTTATTTAAATTTTTAAAATAGTTTTATAAAATAAAAATCGCGAAAAAACTTATAAAATAACGAAATAAAAAATAATAAACTTTATAAAATATTTATTATATTAAATTTTATTAATTAAATATTTTTAAAAATTTTAAATAATTTTAAAAAATTTAATTTTTTTAAAATAATAATAAAAAACGATTAAAATAAATATATATAATTAAACTATTAATTAAAACTATTTAATAAAATATTTAATTAATAAAAATTAAAATATTTAATTAATATAATTTTAAAAATATAACAAATATATTATTATTTTTATTTAATAATACGTTTTAAAATATTTATTATTATTATTTATAATTATTATTTATTATTATTATTTATAATTATTATTTATTATTATTATTTATTTTTATTATTTATTATTATTATATTATATAATATAATATTATTTATTATTATTATTTAATTTATAAAACGGCGATAAATAAATATAAATTAAATAACAAAAATAAAATAAATTATAAAACGTTATTTTTATTATTATAACGGAAAAATAAGTTAATTTTAAATTTTAATATTTATATAATCGTAAAAAATTTATTATTTAAGTTTGTTTACGTATAAAATTTTAAAACCGAAAAAAAATTTTATTATTAATATTAAATCCGTAGTTTTTTAACGTATACGCGTTATTTTATTATTATTATTAATAATAAAAATAATATTATAATTTAACCCGATTTTTAATTTATAAATAAATTTATTCGTATTAATAAAATTAAATTTATTAAAAAAATTTTTTTTATTAAATATAATTATAATAAAAACAAATATTATTAATTTAATTAATATATTTATTTAAAAAATATCGATAATAAAAATAATAATAAAAATTAATATAATAACTCGTTGAAATATAACCGATATATTATAAAATTTTTCGGAAAAAAAATATATATATATTATTTATACGGAAAACAAATTAACCGTTTCCGTTTTAAATTTTTAATATTACGTAATTTTATTTATAAATATTATAAAAATTATTATTATAATATAATTTATTTTAACCGCGTAATAAAAAAAAATCGTAATATATTTTTATAAATTTTCCGAATAAAAAATCGAAATTAAAACGTTCGGAATATAATAAATATTAAAAAAAATTAGTTTATAAATAAATATATAAACAAAATTATTACGGGTTAAAAAACTAATTAATAACAAATTAAATCGTATATCGTTTAAAAAAAACGTGTATTTTTTCGCGTTAAATAAGTTTTTAAATCTTAATTTATTCAACGAATATTTACGCGGTTTTTTTTTAAAAATTAATAATTAATTTAAATTAAAACTATTACGATTTATTAATTATTTATATAAACCGAACTTATATATTTTCGTACGCGTTAATAATTACGCGGATAAATATATTTATAATTTAGTTTCTTTTATTATTAAAAATATTTCGCGTAAAAAAAACTTACGTTCGATTATATCGATAATATAAACAATTTAAAAATTAATACGTAAAATTTAAAAAAATAAAAAAATATAATAATATATTTATATAAAAGTAAAAAATATCGAAAATAATTTTAATAATAAAAATTAAATAATATAAGTTTTTAAAATAAATAATTATTAAAAACAAGTTAAAATTTTATATAAAATATATTAGTTTATAATATTATAAAAAAAAAAGTTATTATAAAATAATTTTAAATATTTATTTAAAATTAAAATTTAAATACGAATTAAATAATATAATAAAATAAAAAAAATATTTTATTATATAAT
>MU390382.1:0-72573 GCA_022578715.1 Nemania sp. FL0916
AATAAATTAAATTTTAAAAAACTTGGACTTTTTAAAATTAAAAAAATTATTTTATTAACTAACTATAAACTATTATTACCGAATATAATACGAATTTATTTTGTTTTTTATATTTCTTTATTCGAACCCGCGTTAAAAGATATATTATTAAAAATATAACTTAAAATAAAAACCGATTAAAACATTTATAAAATCGAAAAAATCTTAAACTCCTATTAAAATAATAATAAATTCGAATACTTCGTTAAATAAAAAAAATACTTATATATTAATAATATTTAAGAATTTAAAAAACATTTAAAAACTATTGTAACAATTATAAATTAATTTTACTACTAATATTTTAACCGATTAAAGTTAAAAAAGCGGGGTCGATTTTTAATAAAGTATTAAAAATATTTTAATCGAAAAAAAAAAAAACTATAACAGATAAAAAATAAATTTATTTAATAGTTAAACGTTTTTGTTTTTTTTTAAACGTTTAAACTTTTTTATCGCTTTTATACTTTCGATTTTACGACAAATTATTTCGATATTACAACGACAGAAAAACTTGCGAATTTTTTATAAATAATTAAACTTATTAAAAATTTCGCGTAATATTTACCGAGTACGTTTTTCCTCTTGTTCTAACTTGTCCTTTTCTTTAATAAATTTTTCGTACTCGCGGAATAACAGATTAAACATATCGTAATAACTACCGTAATTAATATAACTAAAACATTTTAACGAACTAATAACAACAACGTATTTTTTTTTTTTTTTAAAACACCGAAAACAAAATATAAAAATATCGAAACTAAATCGTTTAATATAACGGGCGAAATTTAGTACGTATTAACGCTTACGCGATTTTTACTTAATATAACGATTAAACATAACGAAAAAAGCGAAAAAGAAAAAAAAAACAGAATATATTAAAAAAAAACACTTATTATTTATTATTACGGATAATAATTTTAGAAAAAAAAGGATAGTATTACGAACTAATAGAAGGATAGCCCGTTAAAGGGCTAAACGTGATAAGGGAGCCAATTAGCTAATAAAAAACAAACCACGGCTACCGGGTACATAATAAAATCACGTAACAGTTTTAAAAAGATCAAATATTAAAAATGCTTAAAACGCTTAAAAGCAAGTTTTTAAAACGCTTAAAAAGCTCAATTATTTAAAACGGCCGAAAAACGTAAAAAAAAACGTCCTAATAAAAAGAAAAAATTATTATATAATTACGATAGATTTTTTTATATTTAATTACTCGTTTTTATTTTTTAACTATTAACTTACTTTTTTATTAAATAATATATTCCTTATTTAAAATTAATTGTTTTTATTATATAATAACAGGGAATATTTTAAAAACTTCCTAACGGACATTTATTAAAGATCCTATTATTACCTGTAAATCAAAACCCCGTACGCTCTCTTATATTGTTATATAGGAGGTCCGTTATATAAAACAATTCGGAATTTAATATTTTATATAATTTTTTAATTAAATAAATTTATTATTAAATTATATATAAATATTATTTTAATTAAAAAAATAAAAAATAAAAAATTAATTAATTTAATTATTAAATTAATAATATATTTAAATTATTATAAATAATAAAAAATAAATTAATTTATATAATAATTAAATATTATAAATATATTATATACGAATTAATAATATATATTAATTTATTATAACTTTTTATTAAATTTATTAATAAATATAAAATATAAATATATTAAAACAATTTTATTAAATTTTTAAAAAAGTTTTAAAATATTAAATTTATAAATTTAAAAATAATTAATATAAAACGTATTAAACGAAATATTTAATTAAATAATTAATATATTAACACGTTTTATTTTATTTATAAATCGTATTAAAATTAAATAATATAATCAGGTTTAATAAAATTAAGCTAATTGTTACACGTTTAAATTAAACCTGATACACGCGTAAGTAAGTTTTAAATAAATAAAATAGCCGCACTAACTAGTTTAATTTTAAACACATTAAAGTTAACCTTAATAGCCTTATAATAAAGAGTGCCTGTTTACAAGAAACATGAGCAAAATTGCTCCGAAAAAGTATTAACTACTTTATTTATTACTAATTTATATAATAACGCTTGGAAATGTATAGTAAGTACGGACGTAGGTACTCGATATTTCATTGGGATAGCTTGGGTTATTGTACAAATTTGTGGGATTAATACCCATGAGTGTACTCTCATATTCACCAGCGTAGTCTCTCAGCTCGAGAAACTTATCCGCTAAAGACCCAACACCAATCAATACGGTAGACCAAGTAGAAATTTAGAATTACAGAATTTTAAGGGTTAAACATCGCACGCCGTATCCGATCATTCACTATCCTCCACATCGCCAATCCACCATCGCCACTACGGCGTCTCAATCAGTAATTGCCACTTGAAGTCCAATTGAGGGAGCTCATCAGGAATGGGATTGGTCCGATGTTATAGTAGGAACTTACCAGCACCTTGCACCAGAACACAGTTTCCGTAGTACCAAGTATAGCTATAGCAGCATATACCACGAATTTCGTAATGCGATTCATACCAAGATCCCGAAAATTGAACTTGAAATCATCTTCTGACGGTGAAGTAGTCTGTGGATTGCTCGACGTTGCTTGCTCGGTTGATCCGTGCTTACTCGCATTATCGGTGTCGTCTTTCTTGGTTGATGTAGACGTAAACCTTGATGGGGCAAGGCCAATGATTTCTGAAGGACTCCTTTTTGATCTGATGCAGAGGGATTGTATTGCGTTTACGTTGGTAGTCCTCCAAGAATGGATTGAGAGTGAGGGTATACACAGGTGCCTGCGTGTAAGTGGTACCCCAGCTCTTAAGGTAGTTGGTGTATAATGCAACTTCAGCATCGCGGAGACAAGTAACACAAGTGTTGTTTACGATTTTATTAATAGAATAACAAGTGAAAGAAGGCAAATAGTGGGAAGGAAAATAAGAACAGAAGAGGTATCCTCATATCATTTTATATAAATCGCTGGGCTCTACACCTGGTACTCAGAGAGATGCTCTCATGCCTCGTTGCGTGCGGTCTGATACGCGGTATCCATCCATGTAAGGTCTGAATACGCCGTATTCGATATGAAGCCTAACCCTATGTAGTCTCGTTTCCTGCGTAGGCAATTGGCGACAAGGCATAGCCAAGATTACCAGGCTCGGTAATTTTTTTACATTAGATATTTTCAATTTGCCAAGTAATGGAAGCAGAATAATAAAAGAATGCTGCCAAAATTGATTACCTCCTATCGCCGTGATGAGAAATAACCAAGAGTAAGTAGTACTGCCCTGCCCAGCGTTACCGGAGGGCTAGTATGAAAACCGCCCGCAGTGGACTGCTGACTTTACATATATAGACCTCCGACTAATTGAGATTCCACACCGTATCAAGCCCAGGAGAAGGCACTGATGGTGTAGTGGTAACATTCAGACTTCCCATAAGTTGTCTGTCTGAGCCCCGGGTTCGATTCCCGGTCAGTGCACGAATGCTTCGGATCTACTTTTTCTTCCTTTTTCTTTTCTCAATTTGACGAAATTTTTGCTTCAGGTGTTACGGCTACTGCAGGAGAAATCTCCAAGCTTAGATACTAGTTTTTTTTTTTTTTTTTTCCAACTCTTATTACTAAAAATTGCGAGCGATTTCAGAGACTCTCTCATCAATCCAAAGCGGGGTAGATCGTTGTGTGGTGGGGTGAGAGCACCGGCGATGACGGGACCTCGGGACGTCTAGGTAAGTAAAAGGTCAGCTGTCAGCAGCAAACGGGGAATTCAATATAGCGGGGCCCTTCTGTTCCCGTCCCTGCCACTTGTGTCTCTCTAGAAGCCAGGATCACTCAAGAGTACCTATCTCCACCCAAGGTATCAAGCAACATTTCGAACCCGCCCTGCCAAATACCCAGAACCCTTACCAATACATCGATCCAGACCTCTCATACCCGTGATCGTAATCGCCACTATTATATCAGCTAAGCAAGGCAGCCGAGGCCCGCCATGAGCGGCACCAACAAAGGCGGCAGCGATAAGATCGACAAGATCATCTCGCGACTGCAGCAGCGCATCGGCGAGGGGCAGTTCTACGAGGCCCAGCAGCAGACGCGCGTGGTGGCCGCGCGCTACACCAAGGCCGCCAACTGGCCCGCCGCCATCGACATCCTGTACAATGTCGCGCAGTCGCTGCTGAAGGCCGGCCAGGGCGGCAGCGGCGGCGACCTCTGCGTCCTGCTCATCGACACCTACAAGCAGGCCGCGCTCACGCCCGACGCCGCCACCAAGGGCAAGCTGCTCACGTGTCTGCGCTTGTTCGACAGCGAGGAGCCCACGCGCAAGAAATACATCGGGGAGATAATATCGTAGGTCTCACGGATTAATTCTATCCGGCTGCCGGGGCATTGTCTATAGAGCTAGGGAGAGCTACGGAACCGTGCTAACACGGAGGTTTCAATCGCCCGTAGATGGTCCTCAAGGTTCGGTGAATACCCCGCCGGCGACCCCGAACTCCACCACGTCGCCGGATCTCTATACGCAGAAGAGCACGAAGCCTACGACGCCGAGAGGCACCTGATATTGGGCACGAAAGAGTCCGCCGAGGTGCTAGCCCGCATGGAGTATGAGTGGTTCAAGGAGGACGAAGCGCACACGGCCGCCCAATACGCCGGCCGAGCCGTACTGCCATACCTAATAACGGCGAACGTCCGGGCTGCCAATACATCCTACCGCGTCTTCACCAGCTTGCTGGGCGACGAAAAATCATCCCAGTTGGGCGTCCAAGACGTGAGCAGCAACAGCGCCGACTTGCGCGTGTTCCCAAGCATACCGCTTCTTAACTTCCTCGGCCTGCTGTTGCTTGCCGTCCAGAGGGGCAGCCCGGAGCTTTACAGGCAGTTGGCGACCAAGTATGCTAGTCATATCAAGGAGCTCGAGATGTGGGATGAGGCGCTGGAGATAATCGCCGAGATATACTTTGGCATCAAGAAGCCTCGGCAGAGTAATCCTCTAATGGATATGATGAGCGGATTCTTTGGTGGTGGCGGGGCTCCTTCGGGCGGGAGTTCGCGGCCTGCTGTCAAGGCTCCGTCATCGACGTCGATGCCGGCGGCGGAGGGCTTAGATTAAACGGGTCGTGCTGGGATAACTGTACCATAGCAGGCGTGCGGCATAGAAATGTCGAAGGTTGACTGTCCTGGCTGTGTTCAATGCACGCGTGGTGGTTCTTCGGCCTCGTACATCCAATTGTCTTCCGCCAATGCAGCTACTTTTGCCCTCATGCTGGCTTTAAGTACTTCCAGCACTTCTGTATCTGTCATTAGTCCCTATACTTGCAAGGTACAAGTATTCTCTAACTCACCTTCGGGCTGCGACACCATGCGCGCGTGGTTGATCTGATGGTGCCTGACAGCCTCTGCTAATCTCTGCCGTTCCTCTGTACGTGTACATATCGTCGTAAGCAAATTGTCTTCTCTAATTCTTTCCATTGAATAGATAGAGTAGATCTGGTCACCTACTTTCGTTCTCCTGCGCATCGTCCAGAGCCGCGTCGTCATCGGGGTCGTCGAGCGGCGGCGTGGGCGGGTCCTCGACCTCAATCTCGCCGTTCTTATCACGGATGACGATATCAGAGGACTCGGACGAGACGTCGCCATCGAGACGGAGCGCTTCGGTCGAGGAAGACGTCGATGCCGTTGTTGCTGCCGTCGCGCTTCCACTGCCGACACCGCCTTGCTTCTTGGTCTCGGCGGACGTGGGCCGGCGCGTGAGCCGGCTCTGGAAGAGGTTGCGGCGCACGCCGATCGCGCTCGTGGCCGCGCGCGTGATCCGGTTTGCGCCTAGGCGTAGGTTCGGCGGTGGTACTCGGTCGGCCATTTGTGCGATGGCGACGTGATGTCGTTTGCAGAGGCGGTTAGGAGGGCTGTGGTTCTTAGGATCTAGGCTTTGTGTTTTTGGATGGTGTTCTTGCGCTTCGACGGCGCTAATGATATTATTCGGTAACGCGCGAGGCCAGCGGATTGGAGACACGGTTGTTTTCGAGAGTTTGGCCGTCGAGGAGATCTTTCCCTGGTTTATTTCTAAGTCGTGGGTGCTGAGATCAGGCGTAGCCTACGTAGGTTGACGCTGTGTTGTGATACAAGTCTGCGATGGGGGCAGTTGTTTACCTGCAGTTAGATACCCTGCAGTACCTACGGAGGTGCGGTTCACAATCAACAACCACGCTAACCACTGTAAATACTAGTTTAGCGTGGTTGTTGATTGTGAACCACACCTCCGTACCTCTATGCGACAACCCTGGTGTGGTGCCCCACATTCCCCGTAGCACTAGGGACCGATCCCCACAAGGCGCCAGAAGTAAATAGGCGTCAAGCACCACCCTAGCCATGATTGGAACTTGCCATTTTAGTCAAGAATAGCATCGGCACTAGGTACGGAGTACAAATCTTATATTTCATGATTCGGGCTCAGCTTGCCCAGTACTGTTCTCTTAGTACCACTAAATGCGCAAGCTTCAGAATGTCTTCGCCGGCTTTCAATATCCATCCGATCGCCCGATTCGGCGGGGAAAGCGAAGCCGTCAAGCGGCCTAAGGTGGGTACAGAACCCGATAATACGGCAATGTCAAATGCTCACAATCGATTTTACACGATTCCGCTGCTTCTAGCGAAGTATTTCATGTCAAGTTATATATCCTGCTGACATTTTTCAAGGAATTCGCATGCTTTTCATACGATGGCAAGCATGAGTTTCATCTTGATGACTCATCGATGCAGTGGTACTATCCACCTAGATTAGGAGCGAACTTGTCCAAAGGTTTCGACAAGTTTGACAAGCACGACGAATCAATAGATGAGCATCTAGATAGCTTGCTGAAAACCATCGCGGCCCACGAGAAAGAAGAAGGGAAGAAGATCGACGCCAACGTCGTCACATGGCGCGGCATGATGACTAAGGTAATCTCTCTTAACTATAGATGATATGTATGATAATGATAGTCTAATTTCATCTCATAGATAATGTCTGCCCCGTTTGAGGACAGAGATGGGTACATCAGACACGACATAGACAATACAATAATGCCAATTCTAACCATACTGTGTGTACTAGCTTTGAGATGACCGCAACCCTCTATGAAGTGCGTGAAACCGCTAACACTCTCGGGAACATGTCTGCTAATACTGTAAAAGGACTGCATGTATGGCCCCTCGTCTACCTACGTTATTCCGGATCGAAAAAGTTTAACGAAATGCAGTTTTATCGAGGACAACTACCAGGCCAAGCAAATCGCTAAGGAACAACAAAATCAACAGCAGCGGGGACGACGAGGCCAACACTCCCCTGAAGTCATGACATATTGGGGTAACGCCAACTCCAGCCCAACAATATATAACCAGCGCAGATACTCATTATGTATACAGGATATAAGTTTGAGGCACTCTCTTGTCTCCCGCGGCCTTGGGCCGAGGTCACACGCGACTTCATCGAAAGCCGTGATGAACATACGGTCAGCAACAAAGCACAGTACTGTTCGGTTGTACGCACAGGCATAGGCAAGACTGTCCTATGCCTGGGTGGAGAAGTCGATGCCAGTAAGTCTTCCCGGATCGTAGTTCTAGGCGAAGGAACTGAACGTGGAAAAACAAAATTTAATAAATAACATTGACATTATATCCAGTCTGGGATTCTAAGCCCGCGGAAAAAGGGGCACCGATCAACTGGGTGGAGTTGAAAACGAGTGTCGAGATCCGCGACGACAGAAGCATGAATAACTTCGAGCGCAAGCTCATGAAGTTCTGGATCCAGTCCTTCCTGCTCGGCGTACCTAAGATCATCGTCGGCTTCCGCTCGCACGACGGCATCCTTACCAAGCTGGAGGAGATCCAGACGGCTTCGATCCCAGAGACGGCTGCGAAGCGCGGCGTGCGTAGCTGGAACGCTAACACGTGTATCAATTTCGCGAACGCATTTCTCGAGTGTAGGTTTCTTCGCCTCAGTCTGCTTCGACCGTCGCTGTGGGGACTGGCCAACTAACTTGAGCTTAGGGCTGAGAAATACGATCGACGATGAAGGCGTGTGGAGGATCAGCCGGCGACCGGGCTCGTCGACTATTGAAGTCTTCAAAGCCGAGGAAGTCGGGCACGGCAGCATCCTTACGGAGGAGTTCATGAACTGGCGGATAAAATTACGCCTGAACAGCAATGACGCCTCATAATTCATCAATTGCCGTGCTTGCTGGTCTATAGAGATCTAGTCTGCTCAGTTTACACCCTTTAGCCAGCTCTAGGAACGCCCTGCTCCACCCCATAGATACCCTTACTTATTGTCTAGTCTTATGTAATTTCTTTATAAGTGCGGCATAGTTCACAATTCTAATAACTACACTTCTCGTTCCACGTCTAGCTTTCGCCGTGTAGGGTTGTAGTCGCTAGCGCTTGATGTCGTGCCGTAGACGGGCTTGCTCGCGTGGGGATCTATGCTGCCGTGATCGATCCCGAAAGCCATGCGGCTGAGGAAGTTATACACCTAATTCGCAAGATCTTATCAGCTACTTCACAATCTTTAATCCATCAATCAGTTTTTAATTAATTAAATAAACTCACCGGTTTTCCATGCCATCTGCCCCCGCCAGGCTCGAACCAGCCAAGATGTCCGCCCAACGACGTCGTACAGAGGACCGTGTACGGATTCTGCGCAGCCTCGGTATACGGAAGCCCCAGATAGGAGGCGATGGGGTCGTCGACGGCATTGAGGCCTAATAGCGGGATCCGCACGGCGAGCACCGAGTCCACGCTCGAGGCGTCCCGGTAATATGCGTCTTCCGTCGGATACCCCCACGTCGGGCACTGGTAGGCCCTGTCGAACTCGTAGAGGTACTTGACTTTGGTCAGGTCGGATAGACTTAGGTCCGAGTACTTCTTGAGCTCTTCTTTGTTGTTGTTGACGAGAATCCTGAGCGAGGCTATATAGTAACGGCTATGTCAGTATGCAGTTTGAAGGTCGAGGAGGGTGGTGGTTGTGATTGTTGTTCACGTACTGCCGAGCGTCTTGAGATATACCTCGTGGCCAATCCATGTGCTCCTCAGCGCCTTGTTGCTGACGTCTAGGTTCCAGGGGTTGGAAATGACAACGGCGGCTTTGAATTGGCAATCTGAGCCTTCTTCACCGATATACTACTGGAGAGTTAGAAGACTATCCATGGAAGAGAATAATGAGTAAAAAAGGGAGAAAATTGGTTACATTTGTCAGTATGTTGGCGCCTAGGGAGAAGCCGAGTCCAAAGAGCGGGCGATTAGGAAACGTCTTCCGCAGCCATTTCACCATCTATTACCAGAACGAACATAAGCCTTCAAGTCCAGTTTTTGCTTGGATTATTGTTGTTTTCTTGATATTTATTTTTACGGACCTGTCTCGTGTCCCAGGTGGCGCGGGCGTTGTAGAACAGCCCGGAGGTGATCTTGCTCTTGGCGCAGCCGCGCGAGTTGACGACGCAGATCTCCCACTTGCGGTCCTCGACCAGGGCCTCGATGGCATGCCGAAGGTAGACCTCATGCGAGCCGCCCGTGAGGCCGTGCAGCACCACGAGCATAGGGCGCGCGTCGTCCGACGCCATGTCCGCGAGCTCGTCCTTGCTGAAGTACGTGGTCCGCAGCGGCAGTGATTCATCAACAACATCGACAACGTCACCGTCAGTGCTGCCATCGGCGGACGGTGGGGGATTCGTCACGAAATCCACGGCAAAGCTCCCCTTGAACCGCGCGTGCTCGGACTCGAAGACCCGCCGCTTGTAGTGCACCGCCGGCCCGTGCGGCTTCGTCGCCGTCCACACCGTCTGCATGTGCCCGTTGAAGAGCAGCGGGTTCAGCCGGCACGGCGGTACTGTCTCGCGGCATACGTCTAGTAGGGTCGTCGCTGCGCCCGAGCTGTCTCTCAGCGCCAGCGATTTGGGCGCAGTCGTGAATTCGACTTTGGCGTGCCCGAGCCACTCCATCTTTTCCGTCCTTGGTCGCCGGATTTTTTTCTTTGGGAAATAAAAGGATGGAATTATACGAAGTACACAAGTCGTCTTTATAAGTTGCGCACTTTCTTTTATGTATGTGCAAGTCAATAACGTGCTCTCCAATTCAAAATATACAATGTCATAATTATCATCGAAAACAATATTTACCTAGCCAAGCAGCCGTAAGGTAAACTTGTCTAAAACTTTTGGAGTGTTTTTGGTATGCAGTTGAGGGTATCAGCAGGCCCACTTGCCTCGGCGTCGGCCATCTCAAAAGGTCTGTGCTACCATGCTAAGTACATATAATTAAGGTTAGACTGATTGGAGATGGAACGCTATCGGAATTGTAATTACTCTTGCCAATTCATTTATTTTGCCTGTCTCCAATTGCGTATACCTATGATCTCATCAGATATCCTTGGTGTGTTGATGGTACCTGAATTAGTGTTCAGTATCTAGGCACGGAGCTAGTCTTCCACTCTTACTTTGTAGCTTAACCAGTGGATTCGTCTAGGTCTCTAAACGACAAGAGCAACCTTAAGGTCATTATCGCAGCAAAGCACCAAGCAAGTCGCGGGATGGAACTCTTCTTGTATCCAACCAGATGTCCCTCGGCATTCGGCAGAGATTATCAAAGTACCGACTGGACTGCATGGGACGCTAAATCAGCACCTTTTTTTTCTTTTTGCCGCAGTTACGGAGTATATCCCGTGTGAATTTTAGTCTTGCCATAATTAGTAACCGCCATCTACACCATATTTTTGTTTTCTTAACGGAATTATATGTTAACTATTAACTGCGAAGTTAATCTATGGGCTGTAATTTACATTCCACCTGGAGTGGACACAGTGATTCTTACAGGTGTCATGCTGGATGCGTCCTTGAAGCGGGACTCAATTAGGTGTGGACCATGACCAATCTAGGTGGGCTGACGGGTCGCAGCAGCACACGGGGTCTTGACGGACCCACTCCTGCACGACAATGTTGGGCCCGGCGGCATCAGCCACTGTGCCACAGCTCTTCGGCGAGCTAACCGCCACATCGCGTGGAAAGCGACGATTGGAACGACACAAGTTTCAACACCACATACACGCTTCCACTCTATGGGCCAACGCCACCGCGACACGAGCAAACAACGAAGTATACGGATGATTGGATATAGGCGATAACAGCGAGCGTGTAAATGGCGCGGGAGGACGCGGAAGGATGAGCTATCCGGGGCCTCCACCGCACGGCCAGCAGCTGGGCTTCAACCAGCAAGTTCAACAGAATGGCCAATATGGCGCCGACCCGCGCAACGCCTGGCCGAATGCGAACGCGAATGCGCATGCGAATAATATGCAGCAACACCAGCAGCTGCATCAGCATCAGCATCAACAGCCCCAGCAGCAATACCAGAATGGTGTAGCATTCGTGTCGAATACGATGGCGGCCGCTTACCCGCATGCGACTCCGATCCAGCCCGGCCGGCCGATATCGTCACAATCACAGTCACAACAACCACAACATCAACAACATCACAGCATCCCGTTACCTCCGAATTCGCAGCCACAGCAGCAACATCACCAGCGTCAACATGTGCCACCACCCCGCCCGGTGCTCCCAGTGTTGCCACAGCAACTTCAGCATCAGCATCAACAGCAGCATGCGAATCACCAGTTCCATGGCTACGATCCGGCCTTCGACCAGCGGCCCTACGGCCAGCAGCAACAGCAACAGAATAACGGTTTGCACCCGTCCACCCACATGATGCAACCTATTCAACCGTCCACCCAACCGCCGAACCATTATATCCACCAGCAACAGCAGCAGCAGCAGCAGCAACAGCATCACATACATCCGCAGCAGATGCTGTCGCAGTCACAACCACAGCGCATGGATTGGCAACACATGCCGCCGCCCGTCTCCGTTGCCGCGCCATCGCCCACTCCGTATCAAACCGCACATATCCCGTCTCCATCCCAGCCTCAGCCTCAGCCTCAGCCTCAATTTCAACCTCAGATGCCACCTCAACACCAACCTCAGTTCCAGCAGCAGGCACAACAACAGCAGCAGCAGCAACCCCATTCCATACCACAGCACATGAACCAGCCTGTGAAGTCCCATTCGCCGCAACTACAGCATCAACATGTCCACTCCCCTGTCATGTCTCGTTCGCCTCATATTCAACCGCACGCCCTTCCCAATGGCCAGCACAGGACCCCTAGCACAAATGCTCGCATCGAGCAGGCTGCCCGGGTGTCTGCAAGTCCACGACTCAATTCGCGGACAGTCACCAGGAGTCCAAGCGTGAGCTCGACACGATCTCCCGCTCTGGCCCCGACCCTCGTCCCTCATCAGGACACCCCCTCGTTGTTGATATGTATGGCCGAAGACTTTTTCGCCACCGCCCGGAAAGGCGCTAGAGACGTCGCCGTGGCTTTGGACGAACGGAGTGTGTATGATTATCAAAAATTGATTGCTACCGGTCTTGGTTGCCTTGAAGTTGCGATTGGAAGCAATAAGTTGGCTCCGCGCCTTGAAGCTCTGACCCGACTTCGATATGCGAACATCCTATGCACCGAGACTAATAATGTCATGGAAGCTGAAACTGCCTTGACAAAAGGCATCACTCTCTGCGAGAGGGTATGTGAACCCACCCATTAAATACCCGTATGGTAACACCCTTTAGCTCACTAGCTGCATGATAGAACCGATACACTGATCTTAAATACTGCATGCATTTCCTGCAAGTTCGGTTGCTCTTTTCCCAGCACAAAGAGAAGGCCGCCCTGATTGCTGTAGATGCGCGAATTCGTGATGCTGAGGTGTCAGTTGCCGCCCCCAGTGTCTCAACTGTGGACAAAGCGCAGAAGACTAACAGCTGTCGCAGAGTGAAACATCCTCCCTGGGTATACGCCTTTCGATTCTTGAAGGCGTCCTTCTACTTGCAGTCTTCCAACCCCACCGAGGCCCATGCCTTGGAGAATTTGAGAGCCATCACGACATTAGCTGGTCACAGAGGCGATCGCCCTGTCTTCGCGATCGCCTCGCTACTTGAAGCTCTCAGCCACCTAAGGACCATGAAGGACGATGCCATTGTACGTGTACAGGCTTGTATCGCTCAGGCCTCGAAATATCAACTTGAGGAATCCATGTCTATCATGCCATTAGACGTCTTGCAACTCGTCCTAGATCTCGCATGCAGTCTACAACAAAAGTCTCCTCATATGATCTCGCAGAAGCTTAAAGACCTACAGGATAAGATGGACACATCCATCAAAAATACGAGCTGGAGCTTCCAAGACAGACAGCTTCTACTTCCAATCCATAAACAAGCTACGAACCAGCAGATCATAAGTTCCGATACTTCAAGTATCATACGTCCGGGCAAGGACGGAGACAATTATGACTATCTTGCTATATCGTTTTGGACTAAGCTAGAGGCCTTCGTGACGACGTAAGAAACTACATGTCAAACCTCGCTATTGGCACTAACAGAAATCACAGGTACACATATAGTGGACTTGCTCTGCTGTATCAACAACCCCGTAGCGACAAGAAACTGCTTTCCCTGTGGGAAGAGGCGTTGAGTCAATTACGAAGGAGTAAGTCATTAGTTCAGTCCAGCGACCGAGGCGCATCTCATATCCTAACGAAGCTCTATCAGATCGCGCCAAGATTAGGGGATATGCTTATTGCCTAGAAGATGCAGTTCAATATGTGGACTGGGAAACAGAGGCTACATGTTACCTGCATATTCTGCGCGGCCTACACCTCGCTACGTCTACGAGGTGGGATGAAGTAAAATCCTGCGTATCGCAGTTGGAAACATTAATAACACCAGCATCCGGAAGCACAGTAAAGCTTTATTCGATGTATCTGGCAGGTGTATACCAGCAAGGGACTGGGAACCTCCAAGCTGCGATTAATATCTACAGCCACCCGAGCTTTAGCACATATACCGACGAGGCGCGACGCGGGCAACACAAACCGGCCGAATTTGATGTGGCCTTGTTAGCCACTTTCAACTTGATATGGATTATGCAAGATGTACACTATCGGAATGACCAGCGCACCCAGGAATTGCTCGAGCAGATACGACCGCTCTGTTTAGATCATCCTAACATGGAGATCCGCACAGCGTATAATCTCGTTATGGCCGCTATTCAGACAAACCCACCAGTCCCAATGACTATAGTCAAGACACATATCTCGACTGCGCTGAGTAACGCTAAGAATCTGGCTGATGTGCACACATTGTCTATCGCCCTTAATCTCATGCGGGCCAAGCTCTTCCAGAGCATTGTTGGCGACCAAGCACTGAAGAGCGCAAAGGCGGCGTCAACCCAGGCCAGGAGAAGCGGTAACACGTTGTGGATGAGCGTGGCGGATGGTATGCTGTCACAAAGCTTCGAAGTCCAAGGGGCTATGGTTGAAGCGCAGAAGGTGTGGCACGATGCCACTCATTTTGCCAACCAGGCCTTGCGAACGGGCAATGATTGAAATATCTCTACAAGAAGCGTGTTCGGAACCGCGTCCGCGATCTTCCATTTAGCGATATTCTTACACTCCAGGCACTATGTATCATACTATATTAGAGGTTCTGGCTTTTTGGCGACGCGCATTGGAACTATACGGTTTGGTTGGGACGGGTCGGGCATTCGACGACAGCTTCATGGCACACTGGGCGTTTGAGGAATTATTGTTGGCGAGACAAGGCCTGCTGGTTGTATTTCACGTATCGGCGTTATTTGTTCATGATATATACCCTCCCGTCATTGTCTATGTCATTACTTCCTGCTATCTATCCATCAATGACCTTCTCATCCTCAATGCTATTTTTGAATCTGAATCCCGTCCCACAAAAGTCAAACAACATGACCAAGTCATGCCGTTGTTCGACAATGTGCCGCCGTCCGGTAACGTAAGCTTACGCCGTCACGAATTATGTTCTATGTTCCTCGCAGTCATACACATCTGTTTGTGTCACTTGAGAGACGCCTGGATACAAAAGTGAGAAGTCCTTTTCGCGCTTCGTGCCAGGCAAGCAGGCTTAGGCTTAAACTTGCATTGGGGTCTGTACGCAAATGCAATGCAATGCTGTGCCATGTCGTGCCATGTCGTGTGATCTGAACGGTTGTCCCGGCTCCGGCTTCGCGCTTGTGCTTGGTCATACCTAGTGTAAGCGTCGAGGTAACTCAACTCAGCCATGGGGAGAGGGGAGAGGGGGGGCCGCAAGCAACTCGCATTCTTTTCGTTTTCGTCCTATGTTACACACGCACGTTTTTTTTTTCGCGCTCGGCATTACAGCCAGCGGCTTGTTCTGATGTAACTGTGTCTATCCTATGTGTATGTGTATGCGAGAGAGGCAGAGAGAGAGTCTACACGATCTTCACAGCCTGCTTGCCTGCTTCCTCTTGCTACGAATTTATATGCTTTCGGGCCGTTAATTGATACTTGGATAAGTAGATTTCAGTTTGGTTTAGTTCGGTTCGATTGATGGAAAGAAATCAATACGCTGATATAATATGTATGCTACCGGGATACATCAGCCGTGTTGAATTACGTGCTTGGATAGACATTATAGATCTTAATCGATGGTTGGCAGGCTACGACACGCGTAGCTGGCGAGTAGGCAAGGCTTTGGAGCATAGTTCTTTTTTATCTTCTCAATTCGTAATTGAAGACGTGACATACTACGATGAGGGAATAATTTACGGCTAAGACTGGGAAACGAATGCGAATACTAAGCAGTCTCTTTGTTACACGAAGCTCGTGTACAGCGCCCCTCAGCTGTAACTTCGGATACGATGTTCTAAGAGATGCTCAACAAGTGAGAGCCGGGAATGCGCCACAGTTCAGGCTTGCGTTTTGATGTATATATGTCATTGTATGGTTGATTATATGTAGGTTTCCTGCATAACACAGGGTTTGGTGGTTACGATGCCGATTATTATACGATAGGCACTGGCCTTTTGTCTGGTACGGCTGTGGGATTAGTGATCTTATTCCCGCCGTGACTTAGACGTAAGTATGCTTGTCTGTCCGCCTGTCTTTTATGCCTGTGTGTTCGTAAACCAGAGCTGTGATGCGCCCGCTCACTGGCTGCTAAGCCATAGTATTCTTCGCAGCTTCTCTCCTTGGTGTAAATGTATTTTGTTTGGCGGTAATTAATCATGATCATCCGCCCTTCCATCTCTTCCCCCCTCCTTCTCTCGTCTTCATCCTCATCCTCCGCCCCCCGTGTATACACACACATGTTTTTGATTGACTGGGTGACTAACAATCATATGGTGTCAGTGAAGGATCGGGATTCTGTAGCATCAAGTAAAGAGTTTTTTGTTGTTTCGCGCCTCTCTCCAACATCCATCCAATGACACGATAATACTTTACCCCCTAGCTAGAAAGGCACGGTAACAACAACATGGGGTGTAGGTATGTAGGTAGGTACTGTAGTGTAAGGTAGTTTTCGAATCCTCGTCACGGATTTTCGGTTTGGTTTGCCACCAGCCAATCGTTCGTCCGAAGATCTCGCCATTGCACACGCAGAACTACACTAGAACCGCGCTCTCACTGCCACATTTGCCGAGAGATAGCAGGATTCCCACCGGCAATCCTCCTCGCTAGGCAACGCCAACGGTCTTCCGTATGTACATACATACGTTGGGGGTCGCAGCATGGCTGATGCAATTCCATCCTCTTCCCCAGGGACTATACGGAAGTTCATCTACGCTAGGGTTGGTATGTGTGTATAAGTATCATGTCTATCTGTCTCTCTATCTACAAGTATTTACCAGTCAATCAATCTATCAATCATGCAGCCACCTGATCGTTCGCCGGCCGGTGTCACCCGAGCCATGGCTGTGACAACGACTGACTATATGCCTCCGTCTATATCGCCCCCTCGACCCCGTTACGAGAGCATATCCTCATTATCTCGACTCGGGAATTGTTGGGCGGTATGGGTAGTGGATGGTACGAAGTAGTTAATACCGGTATCACAGAGGCTGTTGGAGGGGATTAGGAAGGTCTGACTGGTGGTCCAGAGTCGTAGTTACACTGGTAAAAGTGGCTGTTGGCTGTGAGGTGACAATCCTACTCTACTCTACTTACTACCCATGCTACTACTAATTCATTCCATCATCTATCGACTTTTTTTTCTTCGCTTTTTCCCTCCGTACCTACATGCGGTGTACCTGTATCCTGCCGTCCCTGGGTTACACGTCTGACTATACCGTACATGCTGCATTACATAGTACATAACGCACGCAAGGCCGGGGAAGCAGAACTGAGGCGCCAAAGCAGTCTAGAAGTACAAGGGGGTAGGGTATTAGTAGGTAGCCGATCCCGCTTCCTTGCTACCTGGGGAAATTTGACGTAGGTATGTTGGTATATATCGTTATGTATGTATACGTAGACACGACAGCTAGACGGAGACACAGAGACAGTCGGACGAAAGATGACACGAGATGCAAGACACGCAGAGAGCCACTTAATGTCGTGTGACGACGCTGTCATCGTCTTGTCGAGTACTGGGGACTGCAGATGTTGTGAAAGCAGCAAGAGAGATTGTGTGTAGCTATCTGCTCGCTCTCGCTTCAGCAAGCCACATTTTTCTTTCAGCCATACGGGTTGAATAGGCTATGTTGCCCATGCCGGAATTTTTGACACTACACTTATCTATACTATATCGTCCGTAGTATAGTATCGTGCGTATACTACCTTATGTAAAATTGAGAGGATAGATTGGGCTGGGCGCTGGGATAGGAAACGGATCGCCAAACCGGTTTTATTATTTTTTTCGTGTAGCGTATGTTTTATCTTTTCGAACTTACTCTTTTGTTTAGTTTACGTCACATCCAGCGAGCGAACTGCCCTACCGGCAGCTGCAACGTGGGCTGCGCGAAGATCACAAACGGACGAACCTATCCTGTGCCTCCAATCTCCCTCTATTCGGCTTTGGCTCGGGGAGATCGCATAGGGCAGTCACGGGCATATCGTACGCGCATGGCCAACGATGGCATGTCGTTGGTCGGCAAGGAGGTAGCCCAGGCCAGTAGGCTACAACCACCTACCAGTCTTATACATGATCCACATCGATCTTGATGAGGAGGATTTTCGATTGCGTATGTACCATGTTATACGATGGAAAAGTCAAGTCAAGCCCAGACACTCCCCCTTCATTGATGGACTGCTCGATCGAATGAATGCTTACTTGCTTGCTTGCCATGCGCCGCCAAGCCATAGCTGGCTATGTGCGGCGTAGCTCGAGACCCTCCGGGATCCAATGGCCCTGAACCGCGCTCACGCGCCCGGAACCACGAAGGATGCAGATGGCTGCTCACGGGTCCGCGACACGTGTAGTGTATGGATGTATGTAGTTAGTGTACGGTACTGGGTAGGCTGCTGCGAGTTTCTGATGGGTTCTCGCAAGATATGCCAGAGGGAGTCGGCAAGCCGCTATCACACTTTCGGCGGCACACAACGAGATCCTACTGTCCGTACTCCGTATATACTACGCAATATCCGGTACCTATAGAGTATTGTGCATGGTTAGGGAGCGCGATATGTGTGCAACCAACCACGTCTTTTGCTAGGCGCCTCTGCTGCAGCAAGCAGCAAGGTCGGGGTGGCAGACAAGAGACAACTTGGGCTTAGGCATGTTACCGTCGCACCGCACCAAGCCACAGCATTCGACGAGACGGCTCGGTAGCAGTGTAAGGTAATATGGGACCAGGCAGAGAGATAGAGTAAATTAGTCCGCCGTCGCACAACGAAGAGAGAGAACCGTCTGCGCCACAGACCTACGCCTGCACCGCGGCAATTATTCCCTCAATCGGCAGCGAGGACGGGGGCCGATTACGTTGTTGTGTTTGGCGTGACAGGCTCAGGGCTCCAGCTCAGGGGAATCGTGTACTCTGTACAGTACAGTAGGACGTGATCCTACTCTCTGATGCCTATGCCTGGATTGACTCGCGTTTGAGCGGAATGGTATGAATGGATGTGCTCGTCGGGACCGCGTTCCCCTCGCCCCTGGTTCGAACCACCCAGCGACGATGGCTGTTTATTAGGTTAATATACATACCGCGCTATACTAGATAGATCTGCCGCTTAAGCACTCGGTATGGGCTAGTGCCTCCGATCTAACGGTCATCTTACAGCACGGACTTGCACCCATTCGGTCGAGTCTATACGGTCAGAATGCATGACTACCAGGTATGTCGAAAGTACGAAGTACGTACCTATATATATACTCAGTACCTACACAGAGAGATCTTGGGGGTGTACAGTGCCGCATATTACCTGGGGGCTTGGCATAGCTTCTAAGAATAGAATGCTGGTATGCACTTCCATAGGGTAATTAGTGTCATTAAGGAATAAAGCATTGAGTCTGAACTTTTCGGATCGACTAGGACCGACGGGTTCGGGATGATTCCGCCATGCGCGGCATACCTAGATGGTCATCAGCGGTGGATGCGTAAGGCAACACCAGTAGGCATGACACGAACATGACAAGATGACAATGACATACCGATACCTACCTGCCCTGTAATTGCACACGCCCGCCTCCTAGCCTAGGCACTATAGCCTTCGGGGTATTAGGCGGACGCACACTGGGTAGCATCTTCTGGCAGATCCAGCAAAGCCTGGCAGAAGAAGCGGAAGAAACCGACCCCAGGTTTATAGTGCTGCTAACCCTAAACAGCATTGCTCAGCAGCCTTGCTGTGAACAGCTATAGATGGTGAAACACACGGCAAGCATTGTGCATATGAACATGAAGGGAATTATCCCACCAGTGAGAGTTGCGCTAGCGTAGTGCAGTGTACTTCGTATGTGTAAGTGTGATATGGTGCAGGGAGGAATTGTAGTGTGGTGTAAGTTGTCTGATATTGGTTGAGCGGTAAGACCCGAAATGAAGCATTCCGCCTGAGTAGATCTGAGCCTTTTAGAGAACGCGTCGAGTAGGTCTCTCTCTATGCTAGGTAGGTAATTGAAATCCCGTTCTTGCTCGGAGAGCAAGTCAACCAATTACGGCGTGCCCGGCCATGACCAAACCCGCTATATGACAGCACTGCCGTCTCGTTTAGTGTACGAGCAGAAGAGGGGACGAGGCTACGCGGCGAGTGGGTTGGATAAGATTACAGGGACTATCGGCAGCACGCTCCAACCCTGCCCGTCATCCATTACGCCAAACGAACTTGGTGTTTTAGGGAAGGTAGAGTTAGGCTGACAGACAAGCGGCTGATCCCTTCGTTTGGGCCTGGCATTTGTTGATGACGAAATGATTGCAGTGCAATGAAGTAGGGATTCCAACTCGAGCATACTCCGTCATGATGTGTAGGTACTTACATATGCGTATGCCTACCAGACCGTGCACATACACTATTGAGGACATAACCGCCGAAGACCCTGGTCCTGGTAATCTCGAGCAAGTGACGGTTGGTTCGTGCGTACAGCCGAGTGATTGAGTGATCTTTATTGATCTAACAGATCTTCCGGGAAGCAAACTTAGCGCGCGCTATGGGCAGTCCACGCAAGTGTGCCGTGAACACAAGGCCGGTGCAGCACGCATCTCGGCTAAGGTACTGTACCGTTCGCCAGTGCGTCTCGCTCACCGAGGAGAGCTATTACGAGCTTGGTTTTGAATCGTGCCGAGTGCCGAAGAGGTCGAAAGCTCGTTGCCTTCAGTTGTTGTGGCGGTGTTGGAGTTAGTTATGAGTTATGAAAACAAGCCGAAGACATAGGTTTGTTGTAGGAACGAATATCGTAATACAAACATGGGCATATTTCGCAGTACTCGTGGAACCAAACCTATCGAGTAAACACGCTGCACTGGGTATATGCCTGGCGCAACTACACTAAGCCCGCCATGCTGATCTGCGACCTGGGTCTTAATGATGGTGCTGTTTTGCCGTCTGCCGGGTACCACGTAGCTAATCTTTACGATTGCGATGATAGGATGACTGCTCTAATCTGGCAATACCTCCTTTCCCAGTTGACAGGGTTGCCGCACAGCTGCAGCGCTCGAGGCGACATGTGCCGTATTGCTTACTGCCGCCTTAGACCACTGCCTGAGTAATACCAGGTGACTCTCTCTGGCTTGATTGAGCAAACGAGTTGCCTCTACATTAGTCTGCAGGGCACAGTTTCAGCTGCGGGGCTCTCTTCATCCCACAGGGATAATGTCGTCGTCGCTTGGTTCGTTGACAACGGTAGTGTGAGCCGGCATAAGCCTGGAACGCCAGCTGCACGATGAAATTGCTTCGGTAGTGCTCCTGCAGTAGCCAGGGCGAATCAGGATTCGCTCGAAAAGGGGCCTGTTCAGGAACAGAGTATGGAATTTTCTAGAAGCCCATTGCGGCAGAGGCTCTGTTAGGTAATGCCTGAGTGGTGTGGCGACGAGCTTTTTCTCACGATACAATGTCGAGACTCGTGACCTGTTGGCCTTGGCTCATGGCCTATGGCTCGGACGTAGGTATAATATCCTGTCGGGGCCGTCTGATACTGCATTACACCACACTAAAGACCACACATGCTCATGTCCTGCAGGATCGAGGCAATTACCCGAGCCGAGTCGTTTGCCTAGTATCGAACTGTGCTGCTTTTGGACTGGATTGCCGGCAGAACCCAGGTGCCATATCCCTGTCTGACACGAGGAGAATCCTGCGGAGACAGACAATGCCAAGATGTCCTTCCTGGTTGCACCCTTGTACAGTAGGTACACAAATGCACGAAAGCCGGGAATTTTGCTTTTTATTATGGAGCTGAGAACGGAACCGGATCGGTTATCTACTTACATTGCCATTTGTGTACTTCATAGGCGTAGCGAGCATATTGTGGATTGTTAGCGACAAAGCTCAGTCTTCTACTCCGTATTGAAGCACATAGTTTGAAGCTTGCGAAGTGTTGCCGGTCGATCATCGTCATTCGAAGCCTAGGTAGTGTAACATCACTAAACTCTCTACACTATTAACCGAGGGGGATCAACATACCTATAGTAGTAGCTCCCAAATATTGCAGGCCCGGGCCGAAAGCTCACATCTGCATATGTGCCTGACCCGCTCAGCATCGCCATTTCAACAAAATTTCCAAGCAGTCATTGATACTCCGTAATGTGATTGCTAATCCGTTAGCGATCGTTATTGGGGGCTCGTGTCTGCCATCTCAAAACTAGCTGCATTGCGCAAGGCATTCATCGTATTGTGTACCTCTGAATACTTAACCTAGCAGAAGTGCCGAGAGGAGGTAGATATCGTCAGATGCTCGGTAAATGGGCGTTCGAGAATTTATGCTGACCTTGTAAAACCACACTACTTGTACACTACTCAATAGTCATCTGGGTACGGAGTACTCCAGAGTGTAACTGCTAATTAAGTGATATCAAAACGTGGTCCTTAAGAATGTTGCTAGTGTAGGTGCACTCCGTCAACAACGCGCTAATAATAGACTGAAGGTTAGTGAATCGATCTAGTTTTCTTACCGATGTACAAAGCAAGCTACCTAGAGAGGCGGCCTAGGAACTTTTAGGTAAGAACAACATTCAGAATGTTTCTTTGTACGCTACGTAGCGTGTATGCATACCTGGTCAATATCAGCCTGCGGAAGAATCGTCTTTCTATCTGTGTTGCGTAGGGTACTACCATCAGGCGAAGACCCTACTTAGAACGAAAGGCTTGGGCACCAAACATGTTTTATCATCATCAAAACCACATCTTGCTGGGCCTGGCCCAGCCACGTATTCGATAGGTTTGATATGCGGCTCGGTTTGGCAGCTAGCTGGTGCATAGTGTCGGCTTGCGTTGATTTTATGACGGCGGAAATTGTCCGATCATGCTTGTCCTACGTAGATGCTGTACGTCAACACTAACCGACGCAGCGTGGTGCGTCCATATTACCAGGTACACTGCATTTTGTACAGAGCAGGTAGGTAGTGTAGTGTAGCACCATTGTCGTCGTGTAGCAGGCTATTCACTTGGCAAACTATTCGCTTATTGCGCCCAGGTCGTACGTGCGTGTAGTATAGTGTAGAAAGCCGAGCGACCTCCATGGGCTTAAGGCTCCGTGCACTACACTCCATATTCGGTAGCCAAAAACTTTTTCTTCCTTTGGCGAGGCTCGTGGCAGGATGGAATACCGTACCTAACCTTAGCTACTGCGTCGAGAGGACCCAGGACATTTGCCGACAGCTCTAAGCGGGACTAAGACTAGGACGGGGCGCTGAGGTCGGGGATAAAAGTGTAGTGTACTTCGTAATGCACAATACACTCTCACCGTCCTGTGTAGCCTGGTCCTCATCTGTCGAACCGAGCACAAACAGATTATTACTTCGTATTTCGTGGTGCATAAGCGCTCAAAGCTTGGTACCGGTGCCGTGGGTGGATTTGAGTATGTGTGGCACCGATAGTGGCGATGTGGTGGCCAGCAGTGTCGGAGGAGGGGCTGAATCAGGAAGTTAACTATCTTCGTATCTTACATGAGTTGGCGGGCGGGCTGGGCTGGAGCCTGGATTGGGGCCTGGATTGGACGGAGAAGACTTCTAGAAGCCCGAATGGAAGCTACGCAGAGTGGCGTCGGAACTTACATCCTTGCGAGAGGAAGGGATGGCTCGGTTCCACTGCAGCTGCGGCCAGATCAAAACGGCCAGCAGAGATGCCGTGTCGAGTGGGCTCATATTCTCGGCTCATATTTATTTCGTTGTTTGTGCCCGCCTCCCATTGATGACGATCTCGCGGTTCGACGAGACAATATTGCTTCTGCTGGCCGTCCGGCAGTGGTATATGACACTACCGCATGGTCGTCCCCGGTAGCCGATCCAGATATTTCGCAAGGAAGTCCTAGATGGGACTAGTGGCCCGGACGGAGACAAGCAGGGACTGGAGGAGGAGCCGATGAGCCGGACCAAGCCTATACGGATACATTGCGTTACGACTGCGCTACGTCGCACTACGTACGAAGTACCTATCTGCGCTACACTAACCGCTTGCACAACTTGCTACCCTTGATGCACTAGCCACTGCTACTCCCAGCGGGCATTTGTATTGAATCTAGGCATTACTGCAGTCTTATGAAGAGAGACTGCAGATATTAAAAAAAAAGAGATACAGGCACATTTGCTTGTAAGGCTACGGATGACAAGTGTAGAGAGATCTATACAGTAAGTGACTTAATATCTACAAAAGTCCCGCATTGGGAAAACATGGCACTGACATTCGGCATGAGCTCAGCTGGCTGCACCAGCTGAACCAACACTACACCACATTCGTAGCGTACAGCGTACACTACATTTACACTTTCTACACCTCGCCGGAGATAAGTAGTGGTGTACGGAGTACACTACCGCGCAGATAGGTATCAGTTTCGCAATCACAACCGGGGTTTAATACTGGGGTCCCCAAGTAGGTAACATACGCTACTGTACGTCACGTAGCTATCACACTGTATTGGACTCGCAGCAACGGGATTACTTCCCTCTTCAGATTGATGACGAGAGCAAAGCCCGGCACTTGCAAAACATGTGCCTATGTGTATTTTTTACTACCACCGAGAAAAAATGAGACGAGTAGGCATCCGTGTGCAAGTGTACAGTGCCTAGTAATAGTGTAATAATTACCTACTCCGTAGTGTATAGATTGCATTGTGATAAGTCAAAACATCTGGCTATATACATCACTGGCCACGCTACCAGCGGCTTTGATACACGTGTACTCAGAAACACTGATTCCCTGCTAAGCTTTGATCACAATATCGTCTCTTGCAGCACCTAGTGTACCAATCATGTTTGTTATCCTGACAAGCAGAAAGGCTGCGGGGAAGCGCAACAGATCTGTCTGACGTCAATTCACGATTGATTCTTAGACATTTTGATATACCGATTTATTTGTTCCCTTTTCTCCTTGAGTCTGCAGTACACTAATATGCCGCTGACCAACAGGGATACTCATCCGCTGGTCAGTATGGTGCAGTGTAAATAGATAAGTAGGTACTCCACAGTGTGAGCCATATTTCATAACCTCGACTATGACCTACGCGACATTGCACTACAATGGAAAAGAGACAAGAAGCCGGAATGAAACGCGATGTCCGTATAGCTTTCGAAAGAAGCTGGTAGTTCTCTTCTTCATAAAGCATAGGAGAGTGACGACGAGCCTGACTGGTGTTACACCTGTTTGGTCAGACGCCTGTTACACATAGTAATCTGACGTATAAGTTAGGCATGCAAACAACAATTAGTGCACAGTGAGTGTCACAGCATGAGAGAAGGATTTGCCTTGCTGGTAACCAAGACTTCTATGTGCAACTTGAGATGAGCCGAATTTTACCGACGTCGGTTTTTTTCATTTTTATTACCTAGTAGAGATAGCGCCGGTAATAGGTTTGCTCACCTAGATTCGCTAGAGTTGCTGCAAGTTGGTGGTGTAAGTGATATTGACTGTTACCAACGCCCAGTGCCGTACAGTAATCAAAAGCCACTGAGATCTCATCTGTTTCCGCCACAGATCACGGAAGTTCTCCGTATGGAAAGTCGGTTATAATTGTCGGGGAATGCCGAGTTGTCGGCGCCCGTCTCCCTGCGCTACTACGATTCCAGACAGCTCCAGCAGGCCCAAGCTCGGGAGCTGAACAGCGGACCAAGCGCTAGATGGAAATGCTACGGAGTGCAACATTGCGTAACTATCGCCTTGTCCCAACCCAAGGGTTGCCATGCGGGATAATAGTGTAGCCTCAAGCAACTGACTCGCGATCATCGGCACCTTCGTGGCCAGAGCCGTACTAGCAGCGGCATTTTGCGCCGCGTCTATTCATTAGCAAAGCCACATCAATACCGACACGGCGAAGTACATACTTTACCAGGCAAGGCGCCAATGGCTTGGGTCAACTGTAAAACGAGGGCCAATTACACGCTAGATTGTCTGAGACAAAATCGGTATATTCCTTCAAGTGGCTTTTCTCGGTCCAGTCACCTGTAAGAGATCTCAAGATGCTGAACAAGTATATGTGCCAGGTCGCCTTTTGCGCCTGGTGTAATTAGCAGCCATACACTACCCATTACACACCGTACTGAATAGGGTCTGATTTACCGTGCTACTCAAATGTAACTCCTGCTCACCGATAATATTTTCTTAACTGATCTACGCGGAATTGCTGATCAAGCTCTCAGCCCTCCAAGCCACAAAGCCTACAAAGTACTAGGTGCCGCGTAGGAGCCAGGTAGAGTGCTATGGTCAGAACTATGGTGCATGTACGAAGTACACAGGTACGGTAATAGCGTAGTGTAGAAGCACTTCTGCAGCAAACATGTACAGTACCCAGCCTATAAGGCGCCTGCGAGGCGCCGGTGGGAGGATGCCCAGCTCCTCGAGCTATGTCCAGCCATTCCGTTCTAGGCGAGAATTAGCGAGCCGGCCAAACAACGAGCTGCCTTGGGAATCCGCTCAGATCCCTTGACCCTTCAATGCTCTGTCATTTAATAATTCTCTTCGCACAATTAGCATAACTACTGCGCGCACTATTCATTATCCCGCTCGCGAGATTAATGCCATGTGCTAGTGTCGGTATGGACTACCGTAGCTGGTAACGACAACGTTACCGATATTCGCTGCTTCGCTTAACGTTGGTCAAGACTGACTTACACAGAAGCACTAATAGGCTAAGGCAACTCAGACTTGCAAGCGACGTGCCTAGACTGCCTACTCGACACTACATTACATTACATACATTACACTACTGAGTACATGGACTCGCTCGTCTAAGCGTTGGTCGGGATATGGTGAGAAAGGGTAGCTAAGGCATCTTATCATCATTTGGGTAATCCGCCCGGCCGTTGGATGAAGTCCCAGGTCGACGGTATAAGCCGGCCATGGGCCACGCTCCTTACGCACGCTACACCCAATACGGCACGCCCTGGACAACTTTACTCAGTATAAATCTGGAGTCTTGCCGCCTTGACAGACTCGCAGCACGTGCATTCACCTGTTGAGGCATAGCGTGGCATTATATGACTGTACGTACAGGTCCCCAAGTACAAAAGGTCCCATGCAGTTGCGCACTTCCCTCTACACTTGGTTCGGACCAAAGGTGCCGCTAGCAGGGATCTTGACGAGTGCCGCAGTCGTGCAGCCAAGTCCGCCAACAGCTCCTCGAATGGCTCTGCTGACTCCGCGTCTTGGCCGGGAGTGTTCAACCGACTACGCCAGTGTACCCGGGGGACTGGTATTGCACTAAACTCGACGTGCCGGCGCACGCGCTCCTTATTAGCCGTCATATAGTCAGGGTGAAACCACCCTGCCCTACTCCGTACACTACCTCAACTCCCTAATAGGATGGGGAGTCTTGCTGTGTGTCTACTTGCGGGCCTGACCTGTCGCTGTCTTGTCTAAAACAGCAAAATCCATGAGGAGGCGTTAGGCGGCAGTTGGGAATCGCCCTTCGATGAGGCTGTATTGGCTGGTGAACTTAGACAATTGACCCCTGGTTTTGCTCAACCTGTCGGTGCTCCATATCAATATATAATAATACCTGAATGCCTCCTCCGTACCGTAGTGATCAATAATCCGGGGACTGAGAACGTGGCCGTGGCGCTGAGCTTTTAGGTATATACCGGCACGCTACACTATTATAGTAGACATGGATGTTGCGTGGTATCCTGCAACGTGACGAAGCGTCTTTTGTTCTCTGTTTCGTGCCTGCCCAATCTACCTAATATGTGTAGAGCTTTGAAGAGAAAGAGCTACCGTGGGCAGACGATTTGTTACTCGACTCCAATACCCAACCAGGGTTCATCCCTCAAACCCACCATCCTTTATACCCATCTCATCTTTTTGCTTGTCTCGACTCCTCACGGTATTGCGTATTCCCTTACCTATCTCTCGCCCTAGTTTCCCTTCATATCATACGATCCATTTACCAATTACGCGCAGCTAACTCCAGGCACTTACAGTAGTGCCAGTCCTGATTATAAGAGCCGATAGAGAGCTAGCATCCCTTGCACGTTATGGCCCGCATAATTACATTCAATCTCCACAGACCAAGAATAGGAAACAAACTATCCCGATCCGTAGTAGAACCGCGATGGAAAGCTGTTACCAACCACGAATACTAATAAAAACAATAGACACCAACGGTGTTTTGGTTTCGGCCGGAACATGCCCCTTCAGATGACGCTATTGTTGTTACTTGTCATAACCCTAGCCTAAGCCAAACCACGGTTCTAAGACCTAGAGCAAAGCTTCTCTCGCGTAATAATACTGATACCGGGGATATGCCATATGTTATGTTGGCACTGGCTGGTAGAAAACAGCCCTCGCTTAAGATCTATCACACCGTGTGCCTGAGTTGGCCTGGGCTGACCTCAGCTATTGAATGCCCCTACTTTGATCACGTATACTACGGAACTACACGAGTTCCAGCTCGTACAATATTGTCAGTCTGCGTACACCAATGGGTATCCACTCCCCATGCGTACGGCAGGCTAGTCGGTCCATCTCTCTCACCACCCACTACTGTAGTGTAGGATCCATGTTCTGGTACCTACACTACACTTACCAGGAAAGCCTGTCTCCCGCAGCTGAGAACAGCATCCATGCCGCTTGCGATTGTGCCCAGGTTTGATCGCACAGGAACTAGTGCTACTAGACTAGGGTAACGGTTATGAGGTCAAGCCACCGGTTGTTACCATTACCTATTTCTACCATTCCGTACCATGTATCTCTAGTACGTAACGATATCTTCAACAAGTTACGAACGCCACTTCTTCTCTTCTCTTCCCTTGTTAGTTCTGTCTGCCTTACATGAACCTTGACCCTCCTCTCTCTCATCTTTCTCTTTCGTTGTCCAGACTCGAAATGTGAAATAGTTTTACCACTACAACACATCGACACATCAGGGAAAGGATTATCACTATCTCAACTTCGACGACTCGTGAAACCAAATAGTGCTCATTCACCTTGTCGACTCTGGATTTTGGGGGATTACATCCGCTTATATCAAGACTGTCAGAGTGAACTCTTAAACCGAGCGGCTGGCCTATTGTTGGATTACAGCGGCACACAAAGACTTACACAGCGAGCGTACTCTTACTCAGCTAGCAGAGTCTCGGGTTTCTTCGACGCCTTCGACGACGGGACCGACCATTTATTTGTGTGGTGAGACTGACGGGCTGTGCCTCTTCAGGACCTTTACCCGGCAGAGTAACGTGCTCCCTTATATATATAAAAAGCGTTGTGCCGTAAAGCCGCAAGGCTTTTGCACCTCAACACCACACCAAACCCGATATTTTGTTGTTTCTTCAAGCCGGCCGTGGTCGATAAGTCGATCTCAATGGGGATACATCCTAAACTAGATCTTCAACGATCGTCAGCCTGTTCCGTGACGCCCCCTGGACTACCCAGTCCAGTTTCTGCCGTTTCTCTGTCTAACGTATCGGGAGACAAATTATTCGGGCGCACGGCTCCCATCTCTCCTCCCATGTCCAGCCATGAACTGGGCAGGACGACATCTGACATGTCTCCTGGGAAGAGTTTAAGTACAGGCCGGAGTCAAAGAGAGGTACAACATGAGCCTACACGACAACAACTACCGTCTTTAAGCAGCCTCTTTGCCGCAAACCAGCACGTCCGCCCGGTACCTTCGCCTCTATCGGATCGGACCAGTCCCTTATTTGGAACCCAGTCACCATCGGACAGGCCGCCTTCGGCTTCCACCAACCCAGAGAGGCCTTATTCCAGCAGCTCTTCTTACTTCCCGAATATTTCTCCGACTCTCAACCAACCACGGCCCGTGTACGAACCAAGACTGCTAGCTGACCGGCCCCTTCTGCCGTCGGTAGCGAGGACTTTCCCAGGACCACTGTCTCCCCCTATCCGTGAATATGACCAGACGCAGCACACTCCTCGGAGCGACGGAAGTGCCGGTGGGAAATGGGCTCACGCGGGGAACTATCCGGACCCGAGGCGACCAGAGTATGTATACGGTCCTCGAAGCGATCCTCAGGGGGCTCTACCTTCGCTTGGACCGGGTTTCGGGTATGAGAGCAGCCAGGCGGCGAAAATGGACGGTCGGGGCCAGGCAATGCGGCCGAGCCGCTCGCCCACGTCGCCGGGTAGCGCCAGTCCAGAGACAATTCTGGTGAAGGACGGGCTGGGACCGAAGATCTGGACGGGGACGCACTTCCTGCCGCGGTTCGTGCGCCGCGCCGAAGTGCCGGGCGAAGGGCCGTGCTATTTCTACGATGACGGCACGCACTGCAAGACAGTCATCGACGGGGAGGCCGTCAACGCGCACTGGGGCGTGACCAAGGCTGGCAAGCCACGGAAGCGCCTGGCCATCGCCTGCTTGACCTGCCGCGAGAAGAAGATCAAGTGCGATCCTGACTACCCCCGCTGCGTGCAGTGCGAGAAGTTCGGGCGGGTTTGCAAGTTCAAGAACGCGTAAGTACTTCCAAAATGCTCCTATTTACACCTCATACAACATTGCACTGTAACCCCCTTTTTCACAAATAAGATGAAATGAGTTGGAGAAGAGGATAGGAGAGGAGACAGGATGAAATGAAAGAAGAAGAAACAGAAAAACGTAACTAACAAGATGAGAAAAAAGACCTCGTGGCGGCCACAACACATCTCCGGCAACATCACCCGGCGGACAGGAGTCCTCAGACACCCGCCATCTCGCGGGGCCGCCGCCGCCGCAGCGCGTCGTGGAACTGGACCAGCATCACCAGCAGCCCCCTCGGAGCAGCATCATCTCAAGCAGTTCCGTTTCCCCGTCATCGCAACAACAACACGCCAGCAATAGCAACAAACGCCGTGCTTCGCCGGAACTACCCAGCCTACCGCCAACCGCGAAACGGTCACGGTTCACGTACGACCATTCGTACTCCCATCACTCACATCCCCACTCGCATCCGCACTCGCCGCATTCGCATCATCCCCCTCCGCCTCCTCCCACCAGCTTTCCGTATCCTGTAATGGCGGCGCCAACGGCGGACCCGAAACCGACGACGACGAGCCCGAGTGCGCCGTGGCAGCCGCAGCAACAACCGCAGCACCGCGAACTCCCCGGGATTCGCGAGAACATCCTCTACCGGAAATGGCAGCCGGACCCGTACGTTCGCGATGTCCAGCGCACGCGGTGACGATGAATGATGATTTTTTATTCGTTTTTTGAGTGTTATTGTAAGAGATTTTTTTGTACTTGGAAGAAGAATTATTTACGTTATGTGGACGAACAAAGGGGACGACTATCAGAAGACTTTTGGAGCCCCTTGAGTGGCTATTTACGATACGTCTTGGAATAAATTCACCTGCTAGATCTGAATTTTGGGGTGATTCTATTTGGGGAACAGAGCAAGAGATAGGGGGCTAGAAGAGTACTTGGGCATGAAGGGGTTGGCACTGTTGGCCGAATGATTCACGCCAGACAGACTTCGCGAAAGGACCGATCTACAATCAAAGTATGCTCACCTTGATCACGATGATGGCTCAACGAAATTCGCGACGACAGAGATGGGAAAATCACTTGTCCTCATCACAAGTCGTTGACCAGCCCCAGCCCCCGCGGATCTGACCCGAGGGGAGACCATTTTATTCGACTACTTGTATATATGGAAATTATTTGATGCATCAACGGCGCTACGGGGACATGCTTTATTACGTCTTATGGAGAAGAGCAGGCAAGCAAAATGGTGTTGGTTTTAGGGGACATGCGGATCAGGTATCTTTGCATTTACTCGGGGAGGGGGGAATAGGGGTAGTGGTTGGTTGTAAGCATCGGCCGGCTACAACACGTTTTCAAGTTACCTACGTTTTCATCACTTCAGCGGAGGGGGGAGAGAGAAAGAGTCTAATCTGTTTGACGATCGCCAACTTCTTGTATATAAACATTTTGAATATGGGAAACCCGATTATTTCCCCCATGCAACCTTCTATTACAATCAAATTCAATATGGATTACTCCATACTTACCAACGTTTGCTGAATACAAACAACAGTGATTGCCTCTACTACTCGCCTAATCCTTGCTTACCTTATCTTGCTTCGCCCCCTATTCGGTTCCCAAGCCGAATGAAAGCCGAAAAGAGGCCAGCAAGGACGGAATTGCGGAAATGACGCATCTCTGGGCACCGTCTTGGTCGACGGACGATTGGGTGCCTGTTGGGAATAGACAGATCCCAAGCAGGTTCGTCGAAACATGCAGGCATGGCAATGCCAGTCACCCAACCAGCAACTTAACGAACTGCCGGCCGGCCATATGCTCGGCGCGCCCCCCTCTCACTGCAGCATGTAGGTAGTGGTGTAGTGTCGTGTAGTGTCGTGTAGTGTAGGAGAAGCTCCCCACACATGCACAAAGTAAGTATACTTATACCTACAGTATACTCCGCTTACACACGGAGACGGGGGACTGATAGGCAAAAACCCCTGTCCTTGCGCCGGTCCTAGTGCGGTGTCGTGCACCTTAGGGACGGTATACTACACTCACTATAATTTATACCCGCGAGCGAACAGGAATAAGTTCGTATACTCGTAACTCGATCTGTGTGAGGACTTGTCTGGATAGTTCCGTCTTTTTCAGCCCCTCTCTCTCTCTCTCTCGCGCGCGCCATCCCCCGGCCGGAGCAGGCAGATCGATATAGACCAACGCCAGCCCCGGCACAGAGAGATCAGCGCGGCCTACGTAACGCACAGACGGGGCAGTGGGATGGAAGAGCGGTGCTGGCTGCTGCTGTGGCGTCATGCTCGCAAAGCTGGGCAGAGCAGAGCAGGAGGAGGCCAGGTGACGATCCATGTGCGAGCTGCATTGCGTGTATGTGACACAACAGCATGGCCAATTTCATCGCCCATTGCCTGTTGGCCATTCCCTCGTCGGACTTGACTGCTCGTTCGGGAGACGCACCGGGTCTTTTATCTATATGCCGGATAGTAACCCGGCAGGCGAGGACGACACGACAACTGACTGAGCTGGTCGGTTGGGTGTAGGCGGCAGACTAAGCGGCTTACACGATGTCTTGCAGCACACGATAGTGTAGTGTACTTTGCAGAGAGAAGGCCTCCAGCCGAGCAAGAGATGCTGTGGGTAGCGTGCCATCTCGGGTCCGAGTGCCAGGAGGACCAACACCTATCTGGCGTTAGTGCTCCGAAGAAGTGGTCGAGACAATGTTCTGTTGGTAGGGCTCTGGGTTTTGTATTATAGCGAGGTGAGTCAGGCGCGTTAGGGGCTGGGCCGCTTGCAGTTAGCAGCGCCGTCTACCCGAGTCTCGTTACCTAGCGTACGTGCTAAGGCCTCGCCGGTTTTCCCAGCTGGCTGGATTGCTATCCAGACCAGCCGGCGACGGTTTTATTCTTGTTAGCGCTCCGGAGGCGGGATGCCATGCACTTACACTCTTAGGTCATGTTCCAAGTACTTCGTACTGTACAGTAGGTATGTACCTTGAATACATGGCACTACTTACTTACCGTAACCCACCTCCACCGGTGCACCATAAGTACACTACAGCATGGCATCACTTACATACATACACCAACGATGTTACAATACTACGATACATGTTAGGTGGTGTAAATAGTGGATTGGGACACTAGTCTAGTGCTGGTGTACGAAGAATGTATGCGTATGGCGCCTCTCATGCATGTGGTGCAGATGGATCTGGCTCAACCACAATTCGATGCAGCTGGCATTGCATCTAAAGTTACACTAGGTATGTAAATGTCCCTGGTCCGGGTCCTGATTCTGCGAGGTTTGGTCAGCAGCCTCGTAATCCGGCAGACAGACAGACAGAGGAGCATCAATCACGAAGCACCGTCGTTGTGCGGTACTACGACGTGCATATACTACGACGTAGCTGCCTCGACGATGTCCTGTACGGGCCTATTACATGTGTACTTGTAGTTTAGCAAGGAAACCCCCACTTCAACTTCACACTAGGGCACATCTAACAACCATCCAGAAGGCAGTCTACGGCACTGCACCTACCCCGTGCCGCCTTAGTTGAGGAGATATGTACGGCGGCGTTGTGAGGCTGTAACGTGTAACTCTGAACTTGGTTCCATACATGTGCGCTAGCCTACACTAAGTATCTTACACCACCTCAGATAAGCTATTTTACCTGCCTGCCCACCCCCATAACCACCTACGTAGTGTGATGCAGGCCCATCCCATGGTGCAACGTGGCCGCCACATGCTTCTTCAACCAGCCACAGGCATGGCAGTTGCTACCATTCGTCTGTTTGGCCCCTTTTGACCCCTCCGTATGCACTAGTGCGGTTCATGTGTCTTGGCATTTTTAAGCGAAGCGATCTGTTCAGCTCCTTCGCAGCCCTGTTGACCGTTTATGCTTGACGATATCATGGGGAGGCTATGTTTCTCTCGTAACAAGAGCACATGATGCGAAATCTCATGCTTTCGCAGTCCGGTCACCTCGGCTTACCTATCTCATCTTACCATCGTCCGCGCCTAAGACGGTAAAAATATTAATTTGAAGAGAAAAAAATTTTTTTTTCCATATCGTGTAGTAAGGTATTACCGATCAACTCACTCGCCGCCACGCCGCCGCCGCCGCCAGTAAGCCGAGTGATGCACGCCACTCATCTCTCAGCTCTGTCGACGTATAGACCCTTGCAAGTCGCAAGCTCTGAGGCCTGGCTCCTTCGTCACGTTCGGCTCATCTCGGCGGCGCCCTGCCCTTTCGTCGAGGCGCTCTTCGCCGAGGTGCGGGACTGCACACCACTCCAGTGACCTCTGAGCTGTCACACAAGATGTTGTTGTAATCGGCAAACGGGTTACCGATACCATGGTTGCGATATCCTCACGTGCATACACAGACCGAGGTGGTCTACGTTATAGGCATCGTGTGCCTGAACTAAATAGGAGGACGGATGCAAGACATACTCCGGCAGCGGATTCGTTTCGTCCGTGAGGGGCTCACGCCTCTGCTGTGCACGCTGCGCCGGATGCTTCGGCCGTCTGCTGTAGCTGCGAGCAGGCACTGTACATATTACCCTGCGAGGGCTTTTGTGGCTTGCTACCTGCTACCGGCACTATCTCCCCTCTGAGGCACGGGAATCCGCCGGAAATACGGCACGTTGGCCCTGCAGAGACGAGGCTCAGCATCTGCTTCATCTCGGTTTCCTGACTCGGCAAAAGGCACCAATACAATTAGCCAGTGGACAAGGGCAATTGTGATACCTATACTTCGTACTACGCATAGAAGGACACAAGAGCTTCGTAACGATTCACACACCCAAGCCACGCAGGTATGATATTAGTATTGCTTCTCTGGTACTCCGTACTCTCAGGCGAGTACCCTCCCGAGGGCACTCCGCATGTGCCCGCCGACATGGACCCGGCTAAATACTGAAGTAAGTATACGAAGTAACTACAACCAGGTTACCGCTACCTACCTAGGTAACGCAGATGTTACCTGAGTCTCGAACATCGTGGCGTGCTTCTGGCTGGAAACCATAGATCATGGCTGAGGTGGCGTCACCGGATCGGCCAGCACCTACGAACTACTACTACTACTCAACTCTACTATTAATTAACTCTAACTCGATGCCGTCGGCAAGGTCCCTGTTCAGATGTATGAAATAGATCGCGATGCACACTGAACCACACCCGTTACCGTATACCGTACTTATACACATATGTCGCCTACATCTACCTACCATACGGGTTAGGAGGTAGTCACAATTTCCAGTACCCGATGGTAGATGCTTCCATTTCTCATGCGAGGAATATATCTCTTACCGTCATGGCCACATGGCCGTGGATTGTTGTGAAGTATAATGGCTGATTCTGATCAGCACCTCCGTACGCAGTACAAAGTACATCTCGAAGAGACACGGTCTATCGATAAGATCAGATAAGAGATCATAAAAAATCAGGTGGGGCTGAGATAAGATGCTATCTCATACTGATGGAACATGTGTCTCCTTTCCATCGCGACGTTGCTACGCGTTGCCCGTTTTGTTGATCTTGCGATGTCGACTTGAATTTTGCATATACTCTCATTTCTGTCACTCTTTACATATCAATAGGGCACCAATGTTGATCGTCCTATCTATCGCTGTATATATTTATGCTAGCTACGTGAGCAGCTGTGTAGGCTTGAAGACATCTTAACTACGCACGCGATTGACTCTTAGAACCGAAAACGACAACCATGGGCTTCTTCACGAGCCTCGCCGGCATTGCGGCTCCCTTGTTCTTAATCGCCTCCCCGATACTGTCCTATGCGGATCAGGCCATCTCAATGCATCGGGCGAAATCCAGTGCCGGGTTTTCTCTCGACATACCGCTTATCATGTTGGTCGCGTCGATGTTCAGGTATGGAGACCTAACCTGCGGTTCCCTAGACGCGTACTGCTCTCCCGAAAATTGAATGTTGACCGCGAATGACAGGATATTCTATTATCCCGGTGCCAAATACGATATAGCACTACTTATTCAGTCATTTTGCAATGTATTTATGCAACTTATACTCCTCAAAATCGCCCTCGATCATCGGCCAGCCCCGTCTTCTAGAGGTGGCGATGCCTCGATTCCTTTCGCCGGGTCCCAGGATGGAATCTCCGGGTTTCAGCGACCTTATAATTTCTGGAAATGGCGCTCGTCGAAACCGTTGGTCTACCAAGCCTCCATACCTAGCGACCCATTACTAACTTTATCTGTCCCAGTTATTGGCAATTCTTAATAGGCTTATTCATAACCTTAGCCGCCTTAGAACTCCTGATTGCGCCGTTCGATTCGATATACCCTACCTACTCAGTCTTAACCGGATACATTGGACTCTCGGTCGAAGCCACGCTCCCTCTACCGCAACTCTATGCTAATGCACAGTCTAAATCGTGCAAAGGCTTCCGCTTCTCAGTGCTGGCTAGCTGGATTGTGGGCGACTCGATGAAGATGTTTTGGTTCTTCACAGCTACGACAGAGATCCCTCTGGCTTTTAAGCTGTGCGGTGTCTTCCAGGCTATCTGTGACGCCTTGATCGGTGTTCAATATTTCGTGTATGGGAATCAGAAGCTGTCTGTAAAGCCACAAGAGGACTGGGAACTTGCTGGCAAGTCGTCTTCATCTAATGGGTGGCAGACACCCGTTGGCAGACGGACCCCCGTGGCAGACAAAAGCTATTACTGAGAAGACCCGGGGACATGGTCATTTGGCACCGTCATATATCATACGTTTGCGGCCTGGTGGTAAGGCTGTTCTAAAATTATATAATTCAATTTCTGAATGTGAGATAATACCACACTGAGACCCCTTGTGCATGATCAGTTGCGCAAAGGCAACAATTAGCAATCTGCTCATGAGTAAGATGATGCCAGGCACATAGGTATCTTCACTCGGCAGTTATGACTGAACCTTACCAGATCAGGCCAACTTGGGGCAATCTTGGGGCTCTAAAGCGGGGCCCAGTGGGTAGTGCTTTCAGGGATGAGCCTGCACCTCAGACTCCAAGATACTGTGCTTCGATCGTGAATTAGTGATAAAAGATACAATGCTCTGTTTGTTTGCCGAAGGGCCATTTACTTCCTACCTTTAGCTATGAACAAAAAGACCTCGCAATACAATTAGATATATGTGAAATATCAATATGAGGGCCCTTTTTTTCTCACTGGATCCTTGTTAGAGATCTGTGCTAAGTGGTCAAATCAAGCGCGTATGTACACTTTTAACAGCAACATACGACTGTTCACGTTGATATCTGAGGTTCAGACGCCTTTTTCAAGAGCATTCGCTCACAGCTCAACCATCATACTCTGTATCCTTTAGACATTTATCATCTATACATACGTATTTCGCCTCTTGTATATCAGGTCGGACGACGCTGTATCTATCTTGGTTGAAGGTTTTACATATCGCTGAGGGTGCATGTCTGAGATTATATTGATTCCCTCCCAATTCACTCACCAGCCCTTGTATTACGAAGTTCTAAATCGGATTGATACCTTGCTGGCCAGGCACAATTCAAGTAGGTAATCATACTGAAGAGCTTCTCTGCGTGCTTGCGCTTCCCCGCGGAGCCAACATGCCACCCGCTAAACCATCGAAGCAGGCAAAGAAAGTGAACACCCAGGTGTCTACAGACATTGTTCAGAAAGTCAAGACTCAACGAATTGGCTAGGTACGATTGCAGGCAGGCCTTAAGACGCAAAGGAATCTCTCGCCTACCCAAAGTGTGATAATTACGATACAGCGCCAAATAAGGGGTGGCAACGCAAGGAAGGCGGTCCAATTCGATATCATCCCTACTGCCTCTTTCATTGATACCCGTTGCACGAACCTCCCTATTGACACCAACATTCAAACTTCCTCAATTCATCATCAGCAAGAAGCAGCCACCAGCCGCAGAATTATCAATACGAAAAAGCATAGCCAAGCTCATTCGACTGTGCTATAAGTGAGAAGACCATACCAGCAGCTGTAGTCGCTGAGAGGAAAAGTCCTTATTGTAAGTATCGCTTGGATCTGTGCTACAACTCTTATCCTGTCGCGGTTGGATCGCGTCCATGCTCGATGTGGTACAGCGCCTACAGCACCTTCAGTTTATGTCCCGAGTTTCACAGCTCCTTACCAGTTCCACCTCCCAAATTCATCAACCATGCATCATCACCCGTATTCCGTTCATCATACTACCTTCGCTATTTCTCACCTCGCCTTACGATTGCAACTGCCTGTTACACCTTCCTACATCTCCGGACCAGACTTGGTAGTGTCTACCTACCCAGCTTCTATCTTCTGTCACCTGACCAATATCAGCACACACTTCCTCCCACTCCTTTTCATCGCAAGTGCCTACCTACTTCTTCCCTATTTTACAACAAGCTGCTTAGGTCGAGTGACTTGTCTACTTCTCAGTCATCACAAGCACCTACCTGTTCTTCCCTGGGCAGCCGGACAATCCACTGCATACCTAGCCCCACGCGAAACCTTACTTCTTCATCTCGTACCCCAGCACCAACCTCAATACCAACTCACGGCTACCATACCATCTCACGTCCTAAACTTGGTCCTTGACAACTCAAAGCACTACGGTCTCCAGTAACTCATTTATGCACCACTTCTTTCATTCCCGCAGTGAAAATCACGAAAATAGGTGGGAGCAATCGCTAAAGAACAATTCCTCAAGACTCGAGACACAGACGTCCCTTTTCGGTATTCAACAATAATTCGTCAACATGGCATCTCCGGCCAAGAAAACCAACTTCAAGACCTACGAAGCAAGCACCCGCCTTCTTGCGGCAGTCATTGCCAGCACCAATGTGAAGCTTGATTTTGCAAGTAGGTCGTTATTTTCATTGCGTCATTCATATCCCCTCAGTGCACTGTGACTTCGTTTTCTTTAGTTCTTGGACACGTCGCTTCAAACTCCTCTCTAACTTGAGCACGTGTCCATCTGTAGAACTTGCCCAGTTAGTTGGCGGAGGAGTCACTAAAGATTCCGTTGATCACCGCCTTCGACCAATTAAGCAGCTAGCCAAAATGCAACAACAATGTGTCGACGAAGGAGAAGACCCCGGAAAGCTTCCTATTGAGAAAGGAGGTAATGACTGCCTAGAATTTGGCCCCAGACATCATGATTTCATACATTATGTTTTGTCGTTTCCCCTATCATGTAGGCGTGAAGCTACTTGCCATCGTTTTACATTATTTGACTCGTACAACATCTTATTTTCTACTCTCCATCTTACTCGCAACTAAAACCAATCGAAAGCATGCTAATATTCGATAGAAATACAACGTCTGTTTGGCGAATCTACGCCTGGTGGCATCGAATGGCGTCTCCGCGAAATCAAAACCCTAGGAAAATCGCAGCAGGCAGCCGTGGACAACGGCGAGGATCCTGCATCGCTTCTAGCACAGGGCACTCCATCTGCCGGCCGTCGACGAGGCCCGAACGCGCGCACTCCCGCTTCCGGAGCCACTCCGCAGACGCCTAGCACTACCGCCTCGGGCGGGCGAGGCCGAAAGCGCAAGGAGTTGGTCGGCCTAGCTCCTTTGGACTCTTCCTCAGACAAAGGCGATGACGGCTCGGATTTCGAGATGCAAGAGACCCCCTCCAAGCGCCCTACAAAGAAGACTAAGACCGCCGCCGCAGCTGCGAACGCCAATGGCAACGCAAAGAAGCCTGTCAAGACGACTAATGGCGGGTCAGGCTCCATCGCTGTACTCACGGCCAACGGTCTCACTTCTTCGATCTTCGGTAATGGAGGTGACACAGCTGCCGTGAACTCTACTGAAGCAGCCAACGATGAGGGTATCAGGAGCAATGGCAGAGCCGGACAGTCCAAAACCCCAGGCTCCAAGTCTGCCGCCAAAGAAACCAAGATTAAAAGCGAGGTTGCCGCCTCCAATCCGAACCCTTTCGAGGCTAATAATGGCTCCAGCTTCGACTACGAAGATGGAGAGATTTGACTATTCTTTCCTAAAGCACATACCCCCAGAGATCTTGGCCTCTTGCTGAAGACGCAGGTGAAACTGGAATATTCGCTCCTGAATTGTATTTTGTTTTCCCGCTTTCTGAAATTTTCTCTCTGGATTTCCTTTTGCGGCGTTTGATCATATCTGTGGTTTCATCTGGAGAGTCCACCTGCGAGGGAAGGAAACGGATGTTGATAATGGACGACACCACATATCCTATCGGTTTTCCATTTCATTTCCTAACCAATTGCGATGTTTTCTTTATCTCTCATATTGATCGGGGACTCATCTGATGCGGGCCCACCCGTAAACCTCAACAGTAATACGGCGTTGCTTCACTTATCGGTCTCCTTGCCTCCCTTTTCTTCGCCTTCTGTCCCCTGTCAAGATATGGTCGTGTACGAAGACAGCAAAAGCATCACGGATCTCAGATGCATGCATGAGGAATTGAGTCCAGCCAAGGGGAGATGACTGGAAATGATTGATGGAGCGGTCATGTCGATCTGAGAATCAAACTGAGAAAATGGAAACGGAAAAGGAAAAAAAAACTTGAGGATAGGAAGAAAAAGGAGTTAGGGCGGACATAGAGAACAGGAAGAGAGAGCCGCCAGGACAGTTTCAGCAGTGATCTACCTCCTAGCGGTTCGCGAAAACACGAGGCATCGTAAGGACGTTGCTGAACGAACAAGCTTCACCCTATACTACTACGACGAAAAAAATCGCTACTTCTGCTAAGACTACGACACCGGCCACGTATGCATATCCATGGTACCACGGGATGCGTTTACGTTCGTTAGCAAGGCTGCGATGTATTATAGTGGTGGTTAGTTCGATGATCAATACTGCGTTGTTCTTCCCAACTTCTCTCGTGCTTGTGAACTCGTGGTCTTGGTTACCGTAGGCGAGAATTATTCGTCTGAAAATCGTAGCTTATGCTCTATTGTTGTCTCGAATGCCTAACCTAAATGAATGCTGCCTAGGCGTGAGAAAGCGACAGAAGAGACTATTGACTTCGACTCCTCCGCTATTCAGTACTTGGTTCAAGTACTGATCAAGATGAACATGTTCGCGTAACTGGCACAGCATAACTCTGTCTCAGGAGCAAACTATGGAGTATTTATCTATCTGTCTACTTATCTAGCGGTTTGAACACATGCGTACGTCTGGTTCACAAGCAGTCGGACTGGCGGGGACGACGGAATATTTAGATCGAGTGCATTAGGTACTGAGGTATCTGAACGTCTACGCGTGACCAAATTTCTAGCTCGCAGATATGTGAGGGGTGAAATTATCTCATGACACCGGGGCTTCATAAATGCGATACCGATCTGCCTGTAGCAGCGGCCACAGCATCGTCATTCTGGGATGCGGTCTGGGGGGACAAGGTGTCCTACCGGGTTCCTTCGTGCGCCATGTCCATGGAGAAATGTTTGGCTCCTTGGCTTATAGCGGATCGGTAGGTCTTTCTAGTGCTTAATGGAGACACAGGCAGGCACATATCTCCCCTTGCCTAGCTGGTATTCCATAGTAGATAGATATATCAGACACAAACCGCTGACACTGGGACGGACAAGACGAGATATGCAACATGTTATCAAGAATAAAAACGAACTTGATACACGGCCTTCGCGGGTAGCTAAGAACATAGGTATAATACGTAGTTGCCAATAAGTCACTGCACGGAAATGAAAAAGCGTCGGCAAAATCACATGCGCATAATTCGACAGGAAAACAAGGATATAGAAGTATGCCAATGCCATAGGTAGGTAGCTTCGCTTTTTAGACTCGATTTCTCATGCTAGCCAAGAGGGCCAATGCTTTCTCTACTCTAAAATCAAGCTCCACAGAGCGTTTTTATCCATATAATCATGATGTATGATATTGACGAGCCAGCAATCGGCCCGCGTCGACTCGAGCAGCTTCTCGCTCTCGTGGCCCTTGCCGTAGACCTGCGCCCACTCGCCGAATATGCCGAAGGCCTCCTCGGCCCAGGCGCGGAAGCTGACTTCTTCGATGATCGTCGGCGTCACGATCTCTTTGCCCGGGAACACGCCCCACGTCACGGCGTTGGTGCTGCTCTCGCCCGTGATGTAGCTGTCGTCGATTTCATCGGCTGGCTCTGCTGGGGCCGGTGAGGGCGAGGCCGGAGTTTCGCTTGAGAGATCGGATGATATGAAGTCGCCGGCCGCATTCGCGGCGTAGTACGTCACCGAGCCGTGGATCTCGGGGCTCATTAACTTCTTGTGTAGCGTGCGCCATGCTGCGGTCGAGATGAAGAATTCTACAAATGCTTTCTGGAATATGAAGCCGTGAGGAGGACCCCAGCCGAAAGTCGGATCTTCCGAGCGGAATCCGTCAACGGCGGGCTGCGAGGCCACCGTCCACAGGCCCCGTTGGTTCAGCTTTATCAGCTGGTCTGTGATAGTTTCCGTCTCTTCGTGAACTTCTTCCTCGCTCCACGGTATCGCGCTCAGTTCACCCTTTAAGTGACGCACAAATAATGTGTTGATATCTTCGACGCTTTTCGGGTGACCCCAGAGAGATATGGCCTGTGCATGAGTTACATGGAGGGTGGGCCCATAGCCATCGATCTCACCGTAGGCAGGGGATCGCGCGTCTCCCCAGCGGCCGTTGGGATAGTCGTCCCAAGTGGCTTCGCGGCCAAGTACCCCTTCGCCTTCAGATATCGCAAGCGTGTTAGCGCGGGTGTTGATCGCTCCAGCTTTCAGACCGGCGTCGGACTGAGAAGCCTCGTATCCGGGTATAGACAGCGTGCGCTCTGATACGATTACTCGATTACGTGGCTCTGAGCCGACGGTAGAGTGCCTCCGCGAATAGCTCCTTTCCTGGTGTTCATGTTCCGGGGTGGATGTGCCGTTGAGGACGAGACCGGGAATATTCGGTAACAATTCTTCCTCAACGGCCTCTTCTTCGGGAATGCTTAATATTAGATGCGTCCGTTCGACAATAAATGAAACGGCTTTTTCCAAATTCAGAGTATAGAAGTGGAAGCCCTTCGGGCCTGGTGTCCTGCTCTTAATTTCTTTCACTTTTTCGACGATCTCGCATAAAATGTCCACACCGACGTTCTTCACCTTCTCATCGTCTTTCTTGACAGCATCCAGCCGAGACATTATGTCATCGGGAATACTAGCATGGCTCAATTTCGTCGTTCGCTTGATCATTTGGTAACTCTGTATTGGCATGAGGCCGGGAATGATAGGTATTGTTTTGAATGCGCCACTGGGGTGTTCTCTTAATCTCCTTTCAAAATGATCATATGCGTCAGTGTCAAAAAAGAGCTGAGTCATAAGAAAGTCAGCTCCCGCAAGGGTCTTCTCGACTAGATAGGGAAGATCGTGTTCTAAGCTCTGTCCTAGCGGGTGACTCTCATCTGCATGTCCTTCCGGGTACGTAGCCACGCCAATGCAGAAATAGTCGCCATATTTGCTTTTTATGTACTTGACCAAGTCAATGGCCCATACGAAGCCCTCGTCGATGGCATTTTCCGGGTCCTCGTTGGAATCCTGATACTCGGCTGCTCTCGGAGGATCGCCTCTCAAAGCTAGGATGTTCCTTATACCAAGGGCCTTGGCATCTTCCAAGGCGCTGTCTATCATCTTCCGACTCATGTTGGTACATGTGAGATGCAGACATGTCGTGAGATTGAGTTCTCTCTGGCAAATTTCAGCCAGCTCGAGAGTTTTGCTTGCAGTAGAGCCGCCGGCGCCCCACGTCACGTTCACGAACAAGGGCCTCAGGGCGCGTGCCATTCGGTCGAGACGATCGCGGAGGTTTGAGAACCCCATTCCGGTCTTGGGCGGGAAGAATTCGAGGGAAAAGTAATTGGCGTCGGCCGGCAGAGCGGCTATTTTGTCCGTAATTTTCTCCATGTTGAGCTGTCGTGGGAAACGATAGGGGCGTTCTGATCGAGGCCGGTAGGTCCTCTACACCCAATGGCGCTGTACAGGTACTATTCGAGGTTGAAAGAAAGACGGGTCTGTGTATTAGGACCACGCGACAGATAGGTATCTCGTAATTCTTAGTGAAAATGAATTTTAGGCGGGGCAAAGTGAATAATCGCCCACCGCCGAGGGAGCCGAAAAGGATGTAAAGGATAAGATAGAAGTAAGTATATTCTGGGTATTCCGACTTGCTACGGTTCAATGTTTCGCTATGAGCTCCTAGGTGGGAGATTGTGTGCTATATGGGTATCGTCATCGCTATCGCGGCTTTGTCCTTGCTCTCCTCCACAGAGGCCATTGTTTAGTTACAAGCCAACTGCCGTGCAATAGGTAAACAGGACCGTGATCGGACTGCAGTGATTTCATTTATGTGGAGCTGTCAGAGGCATGCCGCTAAATATGCATACTAGGGTATAGATAGACATTCCCTGTTGCGAATATCTGCAAGTGGGGTTTTATGGGCCCGCTCACATGGGATTTTCTTGGCGCTGGCCTCGGATTGGCTGGCTGTCGACAGATGGATCCAGCATAAGGCTAAAGCCCACGTTACGGTAACGGCGCTCTCAAACTTCCCAATTCGGCCGAACCATATCTGACTTATCACAAAGCTACTCCGTAGGCAACTGGGCAATACCTTGAAGGTATCTATTGTGAAAGCGTTATGTTTGGTAACCTATTTTTTTTTCACTGAATACAAAGGGTACATAGATACCTGGCTCTAAGCTCTACACACGTGCACATTAAGAATCTTTAAGCATTATGTCCAGTACATATTTGGTACGTATATCATCCAATGCTTGGTATCTGTGTTTATGATACCGGGAAGGGGCCCCAGTAATCTGGGGAAATGCAGGAGTTTCCGGGTATCTCTGTCCGAATTCCTGGTTCAAGATAAGAAAGCCACAAGCGCCCGTGCCAGACAGACGGGCTCTGGCAAGGAAAGAGGCGATTTGTAATCGAATTACCTCTGGTCGCTGCTTACCGCTTACCAACAATAAAATAGGTAGCCACCCAAGGTCGCACGATCAAGTTGCTGCTTTCCGTTGCTTGATAGTTGAAAGGCTTATACGTAGTACCTGCCTCGGCAAATCACCTACTTACGTACCATCGTCCATCCCAGCTACCGGGTTCATCTTCCAATGAGTGTTGCGCTACATCGGACTTGCTCCCCTTTCATTATTTCGTAACAGCTCGCCAGAACTAGTGTACTCGACACCACCATGAACCGGTCAACCGACTCCTTCGCCGACATGGCCAAGCCGGCGCCGAAGGACATGAGCCACCACTTCTCCGACGTTTCCATGGCGCGGGAGCCAAACGCGTTGAAGAAGTTCTACCGGTTCTTCGCCATTCCCGGTATCGGCAACTTCGCGGGAGGTTCGTATATACAGTCTGCTATCGCGTGAGCCGTCTTATTGAACAATACGTCGTGCCACGTTTATTGGGGTTGGTAACATCTTGCTTACACTTTCGCCTCCCTCTTATGGTGCAGGTCTTCCTAACGCCCAGTTCTTCCCGTTCGACACGCTCGAGGCACAATCCGCTCATCCGACCAGATGGACACCAACCCCGAACCGCCCAGGCGCCGATGATCCTTCTTCTGTTACGGCTCCGGCCAAGGCATCCACCCGTGGTGCCAAAACTACCTCTCACGTTGTTGTTCCCCATGAAGACAGCACTGCCGATCTGACTAAGAAGATCGACCTGACTACCGCCCTCCAGTATGGCCAAGCTTCTGGATACCCGCCTCTGCTTTCTTTTGTCCGCCAATTTACTCGCGAATGCCTGCACCCGAATGTGCCTTATCAGGGGGGACCCGAGACAGCCCTGACTGTCGGATCGACGGATGGGTACTCCAAAGTGCTAGAGCTTTTCACCAACGTATGGGTCGAAGGGAAAAATGATATTCGCGAGCGACCTGGTCTCCTGATCGAGGTGTTCGCGTATCCTTCAATTCTGTCGCAGTCCAAACCCCGGGGCGTTCAGATCTGCCCTGTGGAGATCGATGAGGAGGGCATGGCTCCTTATGGACCGGGTGGATTGGAAGATGTTTTGGCAAACTGGGATGATGCGAAGGGCAAGCGGCCTCATCTGCTGTACATTGTCTCGTAAGTCCAACTAGGGACAGGGCTTTTGAGCCTGCAGCCCTATACATCCTCTCGATGTATATGCGTGGACTGTACCTCGGCTAACTAGACCACCAGAATGGGCGACAACCCAACGAGCGGAGTCGTCTCGCTCCAGCGGAGGAGAGAGCTTTATAAGATCTGTAGCAAATATGACGTGATCATAGTCGAGGATGAACCTTACTGGTACCTCCAATACCCCTCAGCTGAACTTGAGGAGGCAAAAGCAAGGAACAAGCCGATCCCTGAGTTCAAGATCGCCAACACGTTACCCAAAAAGTCGGGACACAGCTTCCTCGACTCCCTGGCACCCTCGTTCCTGAACGTTGACGTCGATGGCCGTGTCGTTCGGTTAGACACATTTTCGAAGACAGTCGCACCGGGTTGCCGGCTTGGTTGGGTCACAGCTTCACCTCAGATTTGCGATCAGATCGTTCGTATAAGTGAAACTGGCACTCAGCAACCATCTGGCTTTGTGCAGTCGCTCATCGCAGAAAACATCATGGGACCACAGCCCGAAGCATCCGCAGCTTTCACCTCGAGGTCACGTAAGGATCAAATTTCGTTCAATGGCTGGAAGACGGAAGGCTGGGTCCGATGGCTCGCGGGTCTCCGCGGCGAATACGAAAGGCGCATGAACGAAATGTGCCATCTCCTCGAGGAGCACGCATACCAGCTGAAGCAATCCACTCCCGTGCGCGAGTCCGACTCGGACTGGGGCGTGATCACGAAGACCAAGCTGTACGACTTCGACTGGCCGCGCGGCGGCATGTTCCTGTGGCTGAGGATCTACTTCGAGCAGCACCCGATGTTCGGGGCGCTGGGGTCTGGGGGCACCCTGATCGACGGCATGGCGCTCTCGGCGGCGCTCATGATGTTCCTCACGCACAAGCCGCACCTCGTCCTCGTCAGCCCGGGAACCATGTTCAGCGTCACCCCCGAGATCGCGGCGAGGCGCGGCTGGCAATATTACCGCGTCTGCTTCGCCGCTGAGACGGACGAGATGAATCGCGCTTGCTCCACGCGCCTCGGCCTCGGCATACAGAAGTTCTGGCGCATCAAGACTGTTGCGGAGATTGAGGCCCTGCTGGATGAAGCGGGTTCGCTTGAGGCTGAGGACGTTGACGGTCCGGGTTTGGGCTGGATGGGTTGCTAGGTTTCCGTTGTTATCTTGGAAGAACGAACATGATGTGTGTGTACATATGCGTAATATCTATGGATATATGCCGTAGTGTACATAGTCTGCGCTCATACTGGAAAGCTTGTGCGTCTTATTTACGTTTTTTTTTTTAAATGAGATGCTAGTATAGTACATTTTGGACAGACATATATTCTTGCCTATTTATATTCTCCTTCATACGGTTTGTGTGCTGATCGGATCTCATTTCTATGACCGTGTCGTGCGAATCGGGAGGTACAGAAATGGGTCTAGTCTGAAACTATTGGAGACATGGCGTTGATCTACCTACATATGCTATTGCTATGATGCAGCTCAGCTGGCTTTGGTACGCATAGTCTCCATTCGTTTGCTAAATTCGGAAGGGGCTCGAGAGAATTGCTTTCATAGGCTATGCGTAGACTAGCAATGTCACAAATTTATCACATATTGCAATGTTTTGAAGACGAAGAAGGCAAGTTAGGGCGGCAGAGATGTTCATAATGACAATTCCGTTGATTCATGAGACCCTATGAACCCATTACGCCCAATCACAATCACAATAAATGCTCTGCCCTTTTATCCGATTCCACATAGACTAGCTGCTCACCAAGCTGGTCTTCTGATTTAATCCTCCTTCAGGACGCTGGTGAAGGATGCCGGGGTCTTGGGAGGCTTGCCGGTCTCCTTCTTCTGCGAACCGAGCTCCTTCTTGACGAATGTGGAGTGGTAAGGGTTGAAGCGCAGCATGATCTGCTTGTTGCGCAGAGGGTTCTTCTGAATGCCAGAGCGCTTGGTCACCGCACCGCCCTTGGGCGCACGGAGAACGCTCTGGATTTCGGAGCTGTTGATCAGACGGCTCAGGTCGGCCTGGGAGACGACATTGGAAGGCAGGAGGAAGTCCTTCTTCAGGTCGGAGGGGGTGGTGGTGGTGCCGTAGATCTTGTCGAGGGCCTTGAAAGCAGCCGAGGTCCAGACGATGAATCGGCCGAGGTGACCACCAGGGGCCAGCTGGAGAAGGTTAAGGGCGAAGACAGAGCAAGTCTCGACACCGGGCAAGTTCCGGGTGCCCTTGACAAGCTCAGTGCCGTCTACCTCAGGGTCGTAGATGACTAGAGGTCCACGTCTCTGGCGGTGACGTCGGCCTCGCATCTTACCCTTACCAGCCCGCAGCTTCTTCGACTTCTTGGCCTTGATGATATCGGCGGAGGCGCCGACGGCAGACAGGATGGCGAAAGCAGCGGCGGTCTTGGCGGCAGCAGCTCCCTCGAAGACAGCAGAGTCGACGACCAGGGGTACTTCGGGAACGCTGGAGATCTGGTGACCGCGGGCGAGGAGTAGAGGGGCAACAGCGGAGGCGGCAAGGGCAGAGGCAGTGGCGAACCGCCTTTTTTTTCATGTCAGTCTCAAGTCTCTCTCAAGTCTCTCCAATCCCAAGTCTCAGGCGTTGACTCGAGCACGGATATACACTCACTTCTGGCCCTGGTTGATCTTGATGTGCCACTTGCGCCAGGTCTTGGTCGGGGCGAACATGCGACCGGAACGGCACATGTTACCGAAGGCAGCCTGACCGGCGCGGTGAGTACCACCACCAGACACACGCGGGATACGGGCGACGGCGCGACCGGTTCCCCAAGACTCGGCCGAAGTCTGGTGGCCGGCCTTCTCGCTCACAGCATAGGGCTGGCGCTTGTTCTTGGCCATGCCCGTGTGCACCTGCTGGACAATATCGGGTCGGATCGGTGAGGCAAAGACGGCGGGGATGGGATGGGTAGCTCCCGAGGGAGTGCCATCTTTGCCGATGATGGTGACAGTCGGTCTAGAGGCCATCGTGAAGTCGCTGGGCTGTGACAAACCTAAATGTTAGTATGGGGCGAAATGAGAGGGTATAAGAGCAGAAAAATTAGACAAGAGAGATGGGACGGCAGAATTGACTAGGCGGAGCCCTAATTTCTGCGCAAGTGGCCTACGTACCTCGACTTTGGTGGTGGATGGTCTGGACAAATTCCGTTGGTGATATTTCGCAAGTCGAAAATTGACTATTGGAGTCCACACATTAATTTTGTGTGGGAGTTACAGGGCTGCTCCATTCGCTTGAACAGCTGCTGCCGGCTGTGGGATATGTATGCCGGCCCGCGCTAGGAGGCTTGTGCTTAGCCCCGCAACAAGCCAATTAGGTGGCGTTACCGCGATCAAGCAGGTGAGCCGGCTTCTTAACTCCTAGAGCTGCTTGAGCTTATTGTGCCTTCACATGATTCCTGCTTTATGCCGCCCTGCCTGCAACCTGAAACTTGATGCATTCGCAATACCCCTGGTATAATCCTCTCACACAGTTGCCGCCTTGACCGGCATATTTAATCTACCAGACCGAGGTGCTGGCTACGTGCGGCTACAGAAATTTGAAAACTCAACTAAAACCATCTACTTTTTGCATATCTCAGCTAGGAAGTATTTTGCGATCTCACGGTATTAATGACAATAGGGATAATGGTATTGATTGAGCATGGAAAAATTGTGATGTTGATCTTGTCCAAAAAGCTATGCATATGGACACCCGAGTCCGTGCTCGATTGCCTATTGATCATATAGGGCACTATTTACCATAGCTCCTCAGTACCCGTGAAGCGAAACAGACATAATTCCTGCTCTCGGCACGCCGAAATAGCTGTGAAGCGCTTATGGAAACTGTCGCTAGAGAGCACTCGCATAGGCGGATAGGCCTTCGGCGTCAGTGCAGCGCTTCGTATGCTACGTCTCGGCTAGAAGCCGTGGACCTTGATTTTCTTCGGGTCAAGCTCCAAGCCGTCACGGCCGACCAAGAATTCCTCTATAGAAAATTAGTATACGACATAATCATAAAGATCGTCCGATAGAGGACCACGCACGCATAACCTTGCGCTGGTCACCTTGTAGTTGGATGACCTCGCCCATGTTACTGTCTATCACGACAGTGCCATTGCAAGCAAACTTTTTCTTGATCACAGTGAGGATCTTCTTTCGGTCAAACTTGTTGGGCAACCCCTGGACGGTGGTCAAGGTCTTGCGGCCATTGCGCTCTGCATTTGGTCAGCGACACTATTCCCACACACTACATGACGAGGCGATCATGGCGTATGTCCTTACGTTGGATCCGAATATGGACGTAGTCCTCTTGCTGGCTCTTCACTTGGCTCGAGTCTTCGTCTGCTTCAGCATCATGGAAGGGGTCTAGCATACACGTGAGCGGGGCGACAAGAGGGTCGGCTTCCAGGGGAGGTGGGCTGCATACCAAAGGACTTAAGGTTCTCGATGGACATCTATGACACCGGGCTTTCAAGCAGTTCAGGGCGATGATTGGTCGGAAATGTTGAATATGTCTATGTGTAGGGCGATGTTCAAGTATCGAAGCGGGTTAGTTTTTTGGACACGGTTGAGAGATATGATGGTAGTGAATAGATAGGTAGGGAGAGCAAGTAAGTGAGCAACAAAGATAACCAAGGCGAACTCAGGAGATGACGGAGGGTGTGGGGTAATATCAGCAAGGAGCCCTCCGATAGTGCTCCAATTTAATTGTCCTACTCGAGGTCAGGTACGGAGTACATGCTAGGTAACCCACCTAAACTTCCCCATCTCCAGCAACGTTCACGTCCTGATTATTTTAAGCATATATTGACAGACAGACATCACCTAGAGTACGAAGTATTATGTTCATATTTGAGGTAGAGATGGTATTTGTGTAGAATGCGCTTTACTTTCAAAACATCTCAACATCATGCGTCTCATGTATATGGAAAGAGTCTGATGCTTGCATTGCTCAACATTTCGATCCCCGATTACTGCCCGATACTCGCCCGAGACAATCTCATCCCTGAAACACATCTTGTAATACCTACTAAGTAGTAATATGTGTGCTGATTTGCAGAGAAAACTTGAAGAACCCCATACCGGTACGGAGTAGGTACCGCATGCATCTGGCCTGTACCCGAGCATTTGCCCCTCTTTCGCCCCTCTCTTTCCTGCAAGTAATTAATCCGCATTTCAGCTCTCTAGTTACCATTAGTCCCAGTTCTCGTCATCAATCCGAATTGGTGTAGTGGCTAACATTTGACGCTCTCATCTTCGTCCTGCGAAGGAAGCACCGTCAAGCCCGGGGTTCGATTCCCCGATTCGGAGTTAATTTTTCGTTTTGTTATTCGCTTTTTGCTCAGATAATTGTTTCAAGTTACTTGAGAAATTGTGTCTTTTGTACTTCGTATTGCCGATGCAGTTTCTTGAACTTTTCATCTTCTATTTTGCTAGTTCCATTCAACCGGACTCCAACATCTAGAGACGACTTGAAGGTAACTATATCAATACATGTTTAAACTCGTCGTGGTGTCTAGCCTCTATCACAAATGGCATATAAAGGTCTTGCTCTTAGCCGTGTGCACAGGCCTACCAATTTCTCACTCAATCGTACATGTCAGAAATATAGCAACACAGGCCAACGCATTACTGAAAAAGTTCGCATGATTCCTTCTCAATAAGCGCTTTCATGCGTTTGCATAGAGTACGAAGTACCTACCTACCTAATATTACTTCTAAGTCTACATTTTAGAGTAGCACCGTAAACTCTGCGAATTGTCACGAAGTAATAGGTATATGAATTTGGCGAGTAAAGAGCGACAGGCTCGCTTATTGGATCCCAACCGCTGATAGAGATCTGAGCTTCGGGCCAATACTGCGAAGTGAGAATCGCATTTTACTGCGTATTGAAATTGTAATCAGTCGGCTAAATAAATTTGTTAGCGACGGCTGGACAAAACCGCGAATGATAAGTCTTGTGCCGACTCATCCGAGAGATACAGAGTGCTTAGGCGCCTACCGGTATAGGCTATTGCACTGGTTTGCTATGATATTTCGAGGTTTATTGGCACCCACCAGAGATAGTGTACGGACAACCCAGCGTGGCATCGGGAACGGTGTAGGTACAGTACAGTACTTAAGCGACGAACGAGGGTCTGACTGCATTAGAACACAGGGGTGAGAATAGGCTCCGTCGATAGTTTTCCATAGCGTACGGCATGTGCAGTGATCTAACCGAATCAGTAAAACGCTGTGCTTGATACAGTATAGCGCTCCTGGGGCGCACAGCTGCGGACTTCTGTGCAGATTCTCTGCAGACTTAAAGTAGGGTACCGTATGATGTGGAAGAGCGTTTTCATAATACCAACATTATTATAGGTTAGGTATGTGCAGTATCTACCAGCCTCGCCCCGAATATCCGAGAGATAATTGTGTGTCTGCCAATAAGCACCAGTAAATATCGGGTACGGCACGAGCTGCTAGATAACCCCGAGCAGAATCTATTCTCACGGTCGAGCATCATAACCATGATGTGCCATTCCAATGCCTAGCACAAGTTGTGTAATAAGGCTGATGATGGCCACCCAAACACATGCGAATAAGCGTGGCTTTCTCGATGGTCAGACTCAACTCCTCGCCGCATATCACCTCGCCAGGCATGGGGAGCTGGGCCCTAGTGCGTGAGGTTAGTGACCATGCTTCGGTGTCCATTGTGATTTCGGAGATGAGCCTGCATGCACGAAGTCCGGATAGGCGCACGAACTCTTAATTACCGGTGCAAAAGGCCTGGCGTCCCTATTATAACATATTGGCTGTGCGTACGGAGTAGCGAATGCTGTATTGTATTCGCGACCAGCGCTTGACATTACTTGGCATAAAATATAGTAAGCAAATGGCCTGATGTCTTCATATTTGACGAGATGCCACTTTGATTCCCTTAACCGCAGGTTGGTGTTGCTCGGTAGGCGGGCGAAAGCCTTTTCGAGCTGATTTACTCCGCACAATGAGAAGATCTAGCGCAGTCTAGAGGCGAGCCGCTGAGCAGGGTAGGGCTGCGTAAGTCTATCACCCTGGGTGTTCCCCGAACTGCGGCTACACATTGCGGCTTTTGGTGCAGGTAGCCTGAGGTAGGGTAACATTAGACGCCACCTATTTATCTATGTCATAGGGATACACATTGATTTTACGCAGTGTGCTGTGCCACAACACATTCTATTCTGGCCACCGGTGTTACAATGTGGTCCATTTAGGTAGGTATAATATACACGATATTCGAACCGATGGGCGACTACTTCATGCTGGTCTTTTGGGTGCGTCTCGATCACAATAGGTAGGCTATAAAAGACCGTTAATGACAGATACGTCCCGTACAATCCTAACCGACTGCTACAGTACACAGCAGATATATTCCTTTGTGTTTATTGTCTTCAATCTAGAGAGGCGATAGACGTATAAGCGGTACGTGCATACCATCAAATATCACAGGGCTATAGTACGGACATAAGCCACCGTTCTGTGATACCTGCCTGACTGGGAGCGAAGTATTGTCAAGCTGAACGACGAACCGCTGTCTAGAAGCTTTATTTCATCACTTGACGATGGCGTGTCACATGAGGCACCGTTTTGACGAGATCGAGCCCCTAAGGCCGGACTGCTTGGCTGCTTTCCGGGGCGCCTACGGCTGTATGGTCTCTTTTCGGGCACTTACACTAATAGACGAGATCGAATCTTCCACTCAAAGCGACGCCATGCATCTGCACGCCAAGATGTTGAGCCCAGCGTAATGAGGCGGCCGGATGAGAATTCAAATCAACACTTTGTAAGCACATGGAGGGTCAAAGGCACTAACAACGGTGAAACCATAGATATATACTATCTATCAGCGTGGCGGCCCTCGTCTCGGTCAATCTCTAATTATGAAAGAGCCTCAATGTTAATCAGTGGCCCATGTTCAACAAGTAAGTAACCGGGGACGTGGCTCGGGAAAGCGTTCGGCTCGGTAGGTTCCGGGGACCCTGAAAATCCCACGTGTGGATCTTTAGGTAGGTAGCATCACTTATATTCCCACGTCCTGAATGAGCTCGCCTAGGCAGCTGGTCTCCTTGATACTGCATACTACATATACACCTACAGTGAGAGTACTTACAACACGTCGTGTCTTACGAAGTATTCTCCATATGGCCTGCATTAGCCGTCTCTGCGGCTGGACGCTCGCGCAGAAGGTCTCTCCAATCCCACCGTCGCCATTGGCTACTTTTGCTAGGGTTCTCGTATTCTCCTTGGTACACGACAGGGATCGACACAGCCCGCACTAAACCAACAAGAGGTATTCGATGAAGGGTCGTGGCAGATGGAAAATCCATTCATACTACGATGACTAGCAATTTAATATCAGTCCTTTCCCTCGTCTCGTGTCAAGCTGATCTGAGATGATTTTCTGTGTACGCCGATCTCTCTGATCCAGTCAGACTGGGTGTGGGGTGTTATCCTCTCTACGGTTGTCTTTCGTTTATACAAATAATTCTTAATAATACAGTTGTATTCTGGCATTGTGCCGGAATAAATCGTCACCATGCGCTGGAATAAAGCACTTTTGTCGGCGACGCTATCGTTGAGCGCGCTGGCAAAAGCAGACCCAACATGGCCTTCCCAGATCGACGAGCTGGAGGAGATCATGTATCAGGTTCAAGGCTATCGCTCGAGACAGTTTGGCGGAACCGTCATACCTTGCTCGAGCATGGCCGCGGGACCCGGACGTCTCAATGCCGGAGCGTGGTTGAGAGCTGCCTTTCATGATATGGCAACTACTACTATTGCCGGCGGACCGCGGCAGGGCGGCCTAGACGGATCACTACAATACGAACTGACAAGTTCGGACAATATTGGACCTGCCTTTAACACAACTCTCAAATTTATGGCTGACTATTACACAAGTCGCTCAGGTGTTGCTGATCTTATTGCTTTGGGCGTGTACTACGCTGTAAGATCTTGTGGCGGCCCAGTGGTTCCTATCGCCGCTGGCAGGATTGATGCAACAGAGAGTGGCCCAATTGGTGTCCCTTTGCCACAGAATTCAGCCTTCACATTCGGACAGCAGTTCACTCGCATGGGCTTCAGCCAGGAAGAGATGATACAGGTTGTTGCATGCGGCCACAGTGTCGGTAGTGTTCATGAGCTTGAATTCCCCGAAATCGTTCCAGTTGGAACTACTTCAGATGGCGAGAGACCGATGGACTCCACGGTTCATCAGTTCGACAATAAAGTTGTCACTGAATATATTTCAGGCAACACAACCAATCCTATGGTAGTTGGGCCTTCAGTCCAAGCCACGAGAAATTCGGATTTCAAAGTCTTCAACTCGGATGGAAATGTGACTATGCAAGCCCTGGCAGACCCCGAGACCTTCAACAACATTTGTGCCACGGTACTGCGCAAAATGATTGAGGTTGTCCCTGATGGGGTCGTCCTCACCGACCCTATTCAGCCATACACCGTCAAGCCAGTTGACATGCAGCTGACTCTGAACTCTGGTGCCTCAACTATGCAACTATCAGGGCTGATCCGGGTCCGGAGTACTGATTTCGGAGATGACTCTGCTGAGAGGGTCTTGCTAACCTACAAAGACCGAAGCGGCGGAGACAACTGTGGCGAGCTGGGCTGCACTTATACCGCCGATCTCCTGGGTGCTACCCAAGGATTTGACGATACGTTTGTGGTGAGTACACATTGTAACTCATCTGTGTATCATTTTCGCCCCTTTCTAACGCGAGTTGCAGTGGTTCCCTATTGATGTTGACATTCCGGTTGCCTCTGGCATCTCCTCTTTTACCTTGACGGTCAATATGGCTAGTGGAACATCTAATGCTTATGACAACAACGGTGATTCGTATCCCATGCAAGATGCTATTCTCCTGCAAAAGCCTCAGAGTTGTCTCCTTGAAGGCAACTTGCAGGTTACGGCAGCTGTAAGTCTGGACATCTAACTAGGTGATGATATACTGACATTTGGTTATAGGTCCGTAACGATATCAAGTCGCCGGCCAACCTGTATCTGTCGTACAAGACACCCGTTGGTGACCCAAATCGCCCGATCCCCACCCTGGGGAATACAACGGTAGCGATGACAAAGGGTGACTGTGTAGGCTCGTACACATTCTACACGGCTACTTATGAAGGCCTTGGGGATCTTGACTATGCTACCAAGATAGATGTGGTCACTGGGACTGGTGAATCAGCTTCACGAGATGCCTTCAAGGCGGCTAGTGATCTGGGAGCAAATTGCATGCCATTCAATGCGCCGCCGGCTGACATGTGCTCCAATGTGGACGATCCTCCGCCAGAGAGCTCGTCTACGTCGGCGACAGCGACACCAACCACAACCTCGTCGGGAACTGTCACGAGCACTGGGGCAGTGGAGACGCCGTTTCATAGAGACGCCATAGGGAATTACACTCTCATTGGCTGCAACACGGAGCCGACAGTCGCAGGACTACGCGCTCTGAGTGGTGCCAGTTATGTCTATGATGGAATGACACTTGAGAGCTGTATGACAAACTGCACAGGCTTCTACTATTGGGGCACAGAATTTGGACGCGAATGTAAGTTTTTCCTGCTAACAATTGCCGTAAGGACACGTCACGATAGTCGACTGACCACTTCATAGGCTACTGTGGCAACAAGGTCTCCACGTCTAGTACGAATGTTACACTTGACGAGTGCAATATCATTTGCTCTGGAGATGAGACTGAATACTGCGGTGCGGGTGACAGACTTGAGCTCTATGTCACCACCGGACCCATCCCAACCCCCACTGGCACTCTGGCGATCAAGCCGACTGTGACACCTTATTTGCGCATCGGCTGTTACGAGGAGCTCCCTACTCGCGCGCTCACTGGAGGAACCTTCCCGAGTGATTCGCAAACTCTGGAGCTGTGTGCGTCGAGCTGCACCGGTTTTACTTACTTCGGTACTGAATATGGCCGTGAATGCTATTGTGGCCAGTCCATTGACCCTAGGAGCAACGTGACCGATGATGCGGACTGCGGCATGGTTTGTGCCGGCGATGAGACCGAATACTGTGGCGGCAGCGACAGGATTGAAATGTACAGACTCATCAACCCGCCTACAACAACGTCCATGATCCCAACACCCACTGTCACGCCAACGCATAAGCCTGCCGTATCATCCTATGCTTTCCAGGGTTGCTGGACTGAGGGTGATGGCGTACGAGCCCTCGACGCAAAGTCCACTGCTGGAAATGTCTCGGTCGAGTTTTGCGCCGACTTTTGCCAGGACTACCATTATTTCGGAGCAGAATTCGGCAGCGAATGCCACTGCGGCGACAGCCTTGCTGCCTCTAGTAATGAGACAGACTTGGCTGACTGTAGCATTGCCTGTTCAGGTGACCCATCCGAGTACTGTGGCGCCGGCAACCGGCTAGATCTGTACTACTCGAACACAACAGCTGGTCCCTCGCAGCCCCTCGTAGTCGGCAACTACTCCTGGTACGGCTGCCAGACAGAGGGCACGGAAGTTCGCGCACTCGCTGGCAAGTCTCTTGTGGAGGGCACTATGTCGCTTGAGATCTGCGCCACTTTCTGCGAGGGATTCACATATTTCGGTACTGAGTTCGGCTCTGAATGTTACTGTGGTGACGAATTCGGCGAGGGTTCTGTGACGGCTCCGAGTAGCCAATGCAGCGAAGCTTGCACCGGCGATGCAACACAGCTTTGTGGTGCCGGCGATAGGCTGAGTGTCTATGAATTAACGCCTGCCACGCCCCCTGATACACCAGACGAGCCTGATACGCCTCCGGAAGAGGAGGAATGAGACATGAGCATGATTATATGTTATATGAAATAAAGCGATGCCGTGGATATAGGCATGGTAAGGGCGTTTATATTGTAGCCTAGACACCTTGGCTGTGGACATATTTTATCTCACGATAGATTCAGACGACGACATGAATTTTCCTGGAGCTACTGGCTTTGGATATTAGATATTAGCTCAGCTTCATAGTTATGTAGATATTGACGAGGAATTTCTCTCAACATTTTGAGCCCTGTCTTCTTCATGTAAGTAGATTAATATGAAACAATACCAGACACAAAACCGCAAGCGACGTCGTTGTACCGCGAAGATTAGCAAATCTCCGGCACAAAAGACGAGGGAACGGGAAACAGACCGTACTTGGCCAAACATTAATGCATTGCCCATGTAATAGTAAACTATAGGTACCAACAACTCAGGGGATCGTTATCACCAGACATAACATACGTAAGGTAAGTAAGAAGGTATGCGTTTGTATCCACGTATCTAAGGTGTCGGTCATCGCTATGATAGATGGAGCCAATGGTAGAGATGATCCTTGTATTTATTTGTAATGTGTTGTAGTTGAGATAGAGAACTAATATAACTATTACTGTATATAGAGCTTATATATACATATATAAGGTTTGATTAATATTACGTAACAAATACTGCTTATTAAAAATAACGATAACTTTATTGTTTATAAAGTTATTTATATAAATAATTTAAAATTATTTTTAAAAAATTTAAAAGTTAGTTTTAAAATATTTAAAAATTATATTAAAGTTATAAGTTTTTTTTATTTATAATTTATTAAAAGATTTTTTTTATTTTATTTTAATTTGTTTAACGTGAGTTATTTATAATATTTAAATTTTAATCCGATATATTTTACGAGATATTTTTATTTTATATAGTCTTTATTAATAATTTTTTAATCGTAAGTTTTAAAATAAACTTTTCCGGGATAAAAGAAATATTTATTAAATATATTTATAAAAAGTATTAATTCGAAATAATCTACGGAAATTATATTATAAATTTTATAATAAACCGGAAATTTAAAACAGTAAACAGATCGTTTTATTTTTTTAATAATTATAAAAAAAACTAATATATTGTTATTTTAATTTTTTTCCGAAAATAATTGTTTTTAAAATATTATATCTTTTATAAAACCGGAAAAAAATTTTATTATTAATTTTAAAAAAAATAAACTAATATCCGTAATTATAATAAAATTTAACTAATATATTATAAATTATAATTATATTTTATATTTCGATCCAAGATTTTAAATTTAACGTAAAATTAAAAATAGTTTTTAATAAAGTTTATTTTATTATTATTAATTTAATATTATTAAATTCGAATTATAATTTTAAAAAGTTATTTTATTAATTTATAAAAAAATTTAATATATAAAAATAATATCGCAAAATAAATTTAATAATTAAAATATATTTTTCGGTTTATTTATTAATAAACAAATAATAAGCTGTCCTATATAATAAACGTGTTTTTAAATTAGTTTAAAAAGTACGTTAAAAATCCGCGAAAAATTTAAAATCTTTATTACTAATAATAACTTTTAAAATGTTTTAATTAATTAAAAAAAGTCTGTTATAAAAAGCGTTTTTTTAATTCCGAGCCGTTTAATTATAACAGCCGAAAATAATTTATACAACTTTAAAAAATTTATAAACAATTATTATAAAAATATTATATTTTTTCGATTTTAAAAAACTTAAAATTATATTTATAATAATAATATAAAATAAACAAAATAAATTTAAAATAAGTTAAAAAAATCCGTACGGTTTATAAGTACGTTTTTTTAATAATAAATATTTAAAATAAAATTTAAAATATTTTCGGAAATTTTTTCGATTTATTATAAACTTGTTTAAAAATAATCGGTTAAAACTAACGTAATTCTATTTATAAAAAATATTAAAAACTTTTTTAAAACAAGTACGAAATATATATAATTTATTTATAATATTTTTTATTTTTTTAAAAAAATTATTTTATAATTTAAATAAAAAAACAGTTTAGTTTTAATTCGCGAGATTTAAATTTTATAAAATAATTGTTATAATTTTACGTTATTTAAGATTTTTTTTATAATTTTATATAAATTAGTTATAAAAATTCGGATCGATTTAAAATAATAAGATTTTTTTAAATTAAAATTAAAATTAAAATTTAAAATTTAATCGGAAAAATGTTAATTAAAAAACTAAAAAAATGTTTTCGTAAAAAATTTTAACAATATTAATATAAAAAGATTTTTAATATTTTTTTTTATTATTTAACACGAATTCGAAATTATTTTAATTAAATGATTTCGTTTTTAAACCGGTTATAAATAATCGAAATAATATATTTAAAACGATATATAATTTTTTAAATTTGTAAATAATATAAAAAGAAAATCGATTAATATATTTTATAGTTTTAATTAAACAAAAATTATTTATATTAAATATAATAAAATTAACGATATTTTTATAATTAATAAAACTAATAATAAATTAATAATTTATAAAAACGTATATTTTTATTTATATAATATTAATTTAATGTTTAATTTTTTAAAACGTTTATATAAATTTAAATATTTTTATTTTTATAAACTAGTATTTTTTTTTTAAATAATATACGGGAAATAACAATTATTAATTTAATAATGGTCCGAAATAAAAAAGTTATTCATTTATTATTTTATAATATTTTCGGGATAGTTTTTTTTACGATATAATATATTAATACGTTAATTTTTTTTTTAAATACGTTAAAATCGAAATTTAAAATTTTCATTAAAAAAATAATATAAAACGGAATATTAAATTAAAACCCGTTTAAAATTGTTAAAAGATTTTTTTTTCTTTTTTAATAACTATGTTAATAAAAACGTTAAATGTTTATTATTAACGTTTAGTTTTAATATTTTTTTTACGTTTATTAATTTAAAACATGTTTTTTTTCCGTTTTTTAAATAGTTCCGCGAATTTTATATAACGCGGGATATATTATTACATATATTTTATTAAATTTAAAAATATTTTTAAATTTTTAAAAAAAACTAGGAAATTTATTTTCGTAATCGTTTTTAAACGTTTTTTTATTATTAATAAATTAAAAAAATTAATTAGTTTTTTTAAAACAACAATATTAAAAAATTTAATATATGTTTTAAAAAAGTTAATTAATATATTACGTAAATAAAAAATAAATAATATACGTTAAAAATTAAAGTAATGTTTTTAAAAGTCCGTATTAATAAAGTAAATATTATTATAATAATAATTTACAGTTAAAATAAAGTCGAAAATAATATTTATTTGTTTTTATATATAAAAATTATTATTTTTATATTTTATTATAAAATAATTAAACGTATATTATTTTTCCGAAATAATAATTATTATAATTTAACGTATAAAAAAATATATACGTTATTAATAATAAAAAATAATAATATTTAAAAACGAAATAAATTTTTTGTTAAAATATTTATTAATTATAAAGTTTTAAAATTTTATTAAATAAACGTTTAAAAGATTTATTTTATTAAAAATCCGGACGTCGATAATTATTTTATTTTTACGTATAAAATTTAAAAAAATCTATTAAATTATAAAAACTAAGAAAAATATTAAAACAAGTTAACAAATTTTAAATATTTTATTTTTTTATTATAAATCGTAAAAAGTATTTAAAATAATTTTTTAATTTTTTATATTAATAAAATATATTTTATATTTTTTCGGTATATTTTTTTTAACTAAGTTTAAAATTATATATAAGTTGTTTATTTTTAAAAATGTTAATAAAGTTTATATTTTAAAATTCGGTAATAAAATTATATAATATTTAAATAATTAATAGTTAAAAATATTTATAAATAATAACATTATTAAAATGTTTAATAATATCGACAAAAAATTTAATTAAAAAATTATTAACGTTATAAAAAAAACTAAAATAAAAAAAATGGTTTTAAAAAATTTAATTAATAAATCGTTAAATCGAAATTTTTTTTATTATTTATAAAATATTTTTTATAATCGGGTTATATAAAAAAAAAACTTATTATTAAATATTAATTAATATAAATATTTTTATTTATATTATTTCGAATAAAAATATTATTTAAAAAATTATTTATTATTAATACGAAATAAAAAATTTAATTAATTATAAGTTCGAAAATATAATTTTAATATTATTAAGCTTAATATGTTATAAAAAGTTATTTATAAAATTTTTTAAATATAATCGAAAATTACGTTAATTTAACTTTAGTTTTTATTTAATATAAATTTATAAAAACAAATATAGATATAAATATAACTGTTTTATATAATTATATAATAATAATATTTTTAAATATAATAATGTTTATTTGTTCCGTATTAATAATATTTATTTTAATTAATATGTTAGTTTAAAAACTGTTTATAAGCGTAATTTCGCGAATAAAAGTTGTTATAACTGATTTGTTATTATAAACGTTTTTAAAAAAAAATTTAATAATAATATAATCCGAAGTAATATGTTAATTATTTAAAATATTACGTATAATTATTAAAACGGCGCGGTATTTAATTTTAAAATCGGGATATTTTTTACGGGCTTTATTACGAAAAGGTTATTTAATAAAACTATAAAATAGCTCTTTTAATAAAATTTTTATTTTCGTATAAAAATAATAACTTAAAAAAAAAAAAAAAATTACGTAATTTAAACGTATAAAATATTTACAAGTTTATAAAATCTTTTTTATTTATTAACAGTCCGTTGTTTTTTTATCCGGTTTAATTTATAAATACAGTTAATTTTAATAATTAAATTTATATATTAATTATAATTATAATTAAATTAATAATTAAATTAACGATTTATTATAATTATTTTTTTTTTAAAAAAATAAATAATTCGTTTTCGAATTAATTTAAATTTTTAATTTTCGATTAAATATTTTTAAAATAAGTTATATATAATAACATTTTTTAATAATTATTTTTTTAATAACCGAAAAATTATTATTAAAATAATTTTTATTAAATTTATTTTTTTTATAATTTTTAATTATTATTATAAACGTATTAATAATTTTATCGCGTTAAAGTTTATTTTATAAAATTTATTAATAAACTTTACGTTATTTTTAAAATTTATTACGAAATATTATTTATTATTAACGTTTTATTTTTTTTAATTAATTTAATATTATAATTTATAATAATAAAATTTAAAAACCCGGATTTTTTTTATTATAAATTCGTTATTATTATTCGATATAATTTTTTTTTTTTAAAATTTTCCGAAATTTAACCCAGTAAAAAATTATTAAAATATAATTATAATCGATTAATATAATATTTATTAATTATTTATTATAATAAAAACATTTTTAAAATATATATATTATTATTTTTTTTTAATATTTTAAAATATTATTAAATTAAAAAAAAGTTTAATTTATTTAAAAAACGGTTTATTTTTTAAATTTATTTTTTTTTAATTATAAATATAAAATTTTTTACGTTAAAATTTAATTTTTTTTAATTTCGATTAATTTAATTTATTATACGTTTTTAAACTTAATTTATAATTTTAATAATTATATCGACGTATTTTTTAATTTTAATTATTTTATTTTAAATTTTTTTTTATAATAAACGTTTTTAAAAAAATATATTTTTTAATTTATTTTTTATTATTTTATTTTTTTAATCGAAATAAAATAATATAAAAAACTTTATTTCGATTTTATATAATAATAATTTAATCGAATTATATAAAAGAATTATTTAAATATAATTTATAATAAATAATTTATCGGATTAATTGTTTTAATAATAATTTATATAAAATTAAAATCGTTAATTTAAATATTCGTTTATAATTTCGGTTTATTTTATAATTTTATAATATTCGAATAAAACAAATACGTATTTTATTTTTATAATTTTATTAAGTTCGTTTATAAAAATAAAAATAAATTAAAACCGCGGTCGGAAATTATAAAAATAAAAATTCCGAAAACACGGAAAAAATTTTCGTAATATATTTATACCGCGTTTTTTATAATAATTTTTATAATATAAAATATTATTTATATTTTTTTTAATTAATTTATTATTATTAATACGTTATTAAACTTTTTTTTATTTTTTAATATTTATTTAAAATTTATTATTAAATATTTTTAAATATAATTAAAAATAAAAATTAAAATTAATTTATTTAATGTTTTATTATATAAAACTTTTATTAATTAATATTTTAAATAATTAATTATATAAATATTTGTAACGGACCTCTTATACAATAATATAGGAGAGCGTACGGGGTCTTGATTTACAAGTAATAATAAGATCTTTAATAAATGTCCGTTAGGAAGTTTTTAAAATACTCCCCGTTATTATATAATAAAAACAATTAATTCTAAATAAAAAATATATTATTTAATAAAAAAGTAAATTAATAATTAAAAAATAAAAACAAATAACTAAATATAAAAAAAACTATCGTAATTATATAGTAATTTTTTCTTTTTATTAAAACGTTTTTTTTTATATTTTTCGGCCGTTTTAAATAATTAAACTTTTTAAACGTTTTAAAAATTTGTTTTTAAGTATTTTAAACATTTTTAATATTTAATCTTTTTAAAACCGTTACGTAATTTTATTACGTACCCGGTAGCTGTAGTTTGTTTTTTAATCCAGTCCCCCCGCGTTTAATTAATCGGCTCTTTATCACGTTTAACTTTTTAACAAGCTATCCTTTTATTAATTCGTAACATTATCTTTTTTTTTTAAAAATTATTATTTATAATAATAAATAATAAGTGTTTTTTTTTAGTATATTCCGATTTTTCTTTTTTTTCCGCCTTTTTCGTTATATTTAATCGTTATATTAAACAAAAATCGCGTAAACGTTAACACGTATTAAATCTCGCCCGTTATATTAAACGATCTAGTTTCGATATTTTTATATTTTACTTTCGGTATTTTAAAAAGAAAAAAAAATACGTTATCGTTATTAATTCGTCGAAATATTCTAATTATATTAACTACGGTAATTATTACGATATATTTAATCCGTTGTCCCGTAAATACGAAAAACTTATCGAAAAAAAAAACAAGTTAAAATAGGAAGAAGAACGTATTTAGTAAATACTGCGTAAAACTTCTAATAAACTTGATCGTTTATAAAAAACCCGCAAATTTTTCCGTCGTTGTAATATCGAAATAATTCGTTGTAAAATTAAAAATATAAAAACGATAAAAAAGTTTAAACGTTTAAAAAAGGAATAAAAACGTTTAATTATTAAACAAGTTTATTTTTTATCCGTTATAACTTTTTTTTCTTTCGATTAGAATATTTTTAATACTTTATTAAAAGTTAACCCCGTTTTTTTAATTTTAATCGGTTAAAATACTAACAATAGAACTAATCTATAATCGTTATAATAATTTTTAAATATTTCTTAAGTTCTTAAATATTATTAATATATAAATATTTTTTTTATTTAACGAAATATTCGAATTTATTACTATTCTAACGGGAATCTAAGATTTTTTCGATTTTATAAATATTCTAATCGGTCTTTATTTTAAGTTATATTTTTAACAATATATCTTTTAACGCGGGTTCGAATAAAGAAATATAAAAAACAAAATAAATTCATATTATATTCGGTAATAATAGTTTATAATTAGTTAGTAAAACAATTTCTTTAATTTTAAAAAGTCCAAGTTTTTTAAAATCTAATTTATTGTTTAATCGTTTTGTTTTAATTTAAAAAATATTAATATTTAGATTTTGTTTTTATCAGAACAAATAAACCTTGTCCTTTTTTACTAAAATTAATCTTTTAATTCTTTTTTTATTATAATATTCTAATATACGTTATTAAATAAATTAAAATATAATTTACAACTTAGTTTATATTGTTTTAATTTTTATAACGAGTATTTTAACTTTTAAAACGATTATTTTAATAACAGGAGCTTTAGTTCGAAATTTTTTTTATTAGTCTATATCTACTTAATATTTATAAACTGCTTTATAAAGTAACATATTTATATTTTTATTTATAAATATATTATAAACTAGTTAAACTATAGGTAAAAGTTCGTACTAATTATCCTGTTCGTAATTAACATAACTCCGGAAGTATTATTTAAATGTTTAATTCAATTTTTCTATTTATTTATCCGTTTAAAAATAATAAACGGTTAAAAATTTAAATTTTATATTAATTTTTTTAAAAAAACTTGTACTAAATTTAAAAATAAAAAAAATGTCTCGATTAAAGATAATCCGCTTAAATAATCTATGTTTATTTAAATATTAACGAATAAAGGCGTATATTAGCTGTTCAACGGTAATATCGTTTTTAAAAAGTAAAAAATAGCCGTATTTCGTAAATCGGTTTATAATAACTTATATTCTATCGTATTATACTCCCGTAACCGGGTCGGTTAATAGTAATAATATAATAATAAAATCTTAAATAATAATATATTATATTTTATTAAATATTTATATCGGTTGTAAAAACCCGTAAAGTTTATATCGAACGGTTTTAACTTTGTTATAAATATTACAAACGTTTACTATTTTTTTTATAATTTTTTATAACCCAAAAAAATCGTATTTTTTTTATAAACGTTTAACTGTTTTAATTATTTTTTAATATCTATGTAAAAAATATTCGTAAAATTTTTTAACGAACTTTTTTCGCAAGGTTTCGGGTAAGTAGATCTTTTTTTTATAAACTAGTTTGTCCGTTTCTAACCTTTTTTAATTACGTAATTCCGTTTGTTTTTAAAAGTTGTAAACTTGTTATAACTATTGTAATTAAACTTCCGAAAAATCTTTAAAAATAGTTCGTATACGTAAGCTTCTATTTTTTTAAAAATGTAATATTTAAATACTTCGTTTAAAAACTTTAAATCTTTTCTATTTTCGTTAATTAAAAATGTTTATTTAAATATTATCTTTTTTTTTAATATAATATATTTTAAAATTAAATTTCGCGAAAAAAATCAACTAGTTTTTATACCGTTTATTAAAGTTTTTTATAATTATAAATATAATTAGATTCTTATAATCGGAATAGATCTTAAGTAGTTCTATTGTTCTTTTTATAAAAAGTTCTTATTTTTTTAATATTTTAATAATAATTAATAATTCTTTGTTATAAACTAGATATTTTAGTTCGGCGTTTTATAACGTTTTCGAATAATAGGCTACTAGGTGTTATTTTTTATTATCTTCTAGTTATTCGAGTATTCCGGCGATTATACCGTTTAAAACGTCCGTTTTCAGTTTTTTTCTTTTTATTAAATCTAATAATCGTATTATTAAATCGGAAGTAACTTTTATTTTTAACGTTTCGAATATTTTTTTAGTTTTTTTTAAAATAAAGAACGTTTTTTTTTCGTATTTTTTAGTAATATATTTCGTAAAAAGTTTTACCGGTGTTTTAAAATCTATAATTAAAGTTCGTACGTAGTTTAAAAATCCTAGTACTTGTTAGATATTAATAACCGTACATAAGTCCGGTATCTTTTAATTACGTATTATTTTAATCTTTAATTCTTATATTTAGATTTTTCCGGGGGTAATAATAAATCTTAAAAAATTAATTTTTTAAATATATTATACGTATTTTTTTACGTTTAATCGTAGTTTCGTTTATTAAAGCTTTTTTAAAACTATCGTTATATGTTTTTTATATTTTTTTAAAGTTTTTAAATAAATAAAAATGTCGTTAAAATAAACAAACATAAATTTATTTAAAAACTTCCGGAATATTGTTATTATTATACGTTAAAAAGTTACCGGGGTATTACGTAATCTTTAAAATATAACCGTATATTTATATAATTTATAAATCGTTTATATAATAGTTTTTTATTTTTTTTTTTTTGTTATTTTAATAATATAATATCCGTTAAATATGTCGAATATAATAAACTATCGAGTTTAATTAATATTTTTTTTATTATAACGAGAAAAGTTAAAAGGTGTCCGTTTAAAATTATAATTACGTTTAATAAACGATAGTCTGTTATTATTTGTTATATTAGGTTCTTTTTTTTATTTTAAGCCTGTTTTCCGTCTTTTATCTTTAGTACTAGTAAGACCGGGTAACTATATAGTAATTTTAATTCGCGTATAAACCTTCGTTTTAGGTTTTTTTATATATAATTTTATAAAACTTTAAACTTTTTAAAATTTATATAGTAGATTTAGTACAATTTAGGTTCGTGTTTTTTTTTTAATAAAATTCGGTAATTTTAAAATCCGTGTTTAAATAACTTACTTTTTTCCGGTATTTTAAACAGGTTTTTATATTATAAATATTTTTTTAATATTTTAATTTCTTCCGTTGTTTTTTATATTTCGTTAATATTTTTAATATTTTAAATTATCGTTTTATTTTTCTATCGAATTATCGGGTCGTTAGTTTTTAATTATTTTATTCCAAAGATAGTATCGTAGTTAAAAATATTTACGATATCGAATATAATCTGTTTTTTATATCTTTATATCGATATATTAAATAGTTTAGTTTTTTTAAACATACGATTATTATTATAACTTGATTTATTTTTATCGAATACTATAATTTTATATAATTTAATTTTATATTTTTAAAATATACGATTATTTTTAATAACTCGGGGTAAAATAAAGTCGACTTCGGATCTTAAATCTACTAATGTCCGATATTTCTTTTTATTATATTTTATTTCGATTTCTATTTGTTTTCGTAAACTGTACTGTATTTTTTATAAAGTTTTTATATTTTCGGTTTTTTATTGTTCTAGTAATAAGAACCGCTTTCGTTTTTTAATTTCGTATCTTATAAAGCTATTTTCTAAATTTTTACTTTTATTATCGTATATTTAAAACATTTGTTATTTATATATTTATATTATTATTTAATTTAACAACTATATTATCGCTATATAGTTTTTTCTAGTTGTAATAATTTTAATGTTACTCGGGGTATTAGTAGGGCAAAGGTTTTTTATTCTATAAGTAATAATCTAAAATCGAAGTATAAGTTATATTTGTTAATCTCGTTGTCGTAAGTATATTTTTTAATTATAACTAGTTTATTTATAAAAATATATAGATATTTTTTATAAACACGGGGTATTTTATCGTATAATTAGGTTTTGTTATATAGATAGTTATATAGTTCGTATTTTTTAATTTCGTAATCTTTTTTAAGTTTTAATTTAAATTATATTTTATATAGTTTATAAATAACGGGAATATAATATATACATTTTATACTAACTATTTTTTTACTTTTGTTAATATTAAAATAGATTTTGTAAATTTTAAATAACACGGTATAAAATAGTTTTTCGTTATAATTATATAGATCTTTTTTTTTATTTGTATTTTTTTAACTAGAGGACTTCTAACTAATATACTTTTTAACCTGTTAATATTATTTGTAATAATAAAATCGTTTATAAAATATCTAATGTATTTCTTTATATAAAGTCCGGGTTGTTTTTTTTTTAAAATTTTTATTGTATAGTTTATAATCTTTAGGTCGAATATTGTAATAATATCTTTAGTCGATTTATTTTACTGATTTTCTTAATCTAAAGTAATATTTATAAGTTTTTCCGTTTAAATCGTTATAGTTAGAACATTTTTTTTCGTTTAAAATAAAACTGTTTTTTTATATTATTATATATATAGTAACCGTACGTTTTAATTCCGATTTTAAGTTATATTCGTAAGTTTCGGTATTATTTTAAACGTCCAAGGTTTTTTAATCGTTTTTATCGTTATCGTAGATTTTTACGACTTGGGTTTTTCGGGTTTTCTACGCCTTTTTTTAAAAAACTCTTTTTCGTTAATATTAAGTTGTTTTTTTTTACAAGTTTAAATACTAACGTTTATAATGTTTTTTTTTTTATATTAAAAACATTCTACGTTAGATATATTTTTTAATATTTGTTTTTATACCGCGTTTATTTTTAATAACTTTTTTTTTAAGTTTTTTTGTTTTATTTGGGTTTTTTAGGTTTTATATTTAGTTTTTGTAATACTCGTTCGTTTTTTATTTATATATTTGTTAAACGATCGTTTGTCCGCTGTAATTACGTTTTTTACGTATTTACCGAACGTTGTTAATTTGTTATTTTAATATATCTCGTTTTATATTTAGGTTTTTAGTTTATTAAAAAATAAAGTAAATAATACTACTTCGGGCAGTTTTAAAATAATTGTTAGTTTTTTAAACTTTATCGTATAAACTGTAGCGTTTTTAGTTTATTTTAGCCGATATAATAGTTTTTTAACATGTTCTGTTTTTTTTTTATTACCGAATAAGCTTTTTATATAATTTTTAAATCCGGAATATGTTATAAAGATTTTTTTAATTTCTAATTTTCGTTCGTTTTTTATATTTTCTAAATAATTTTTTAAAATTAGTTTAAACTATTTTAATACCGTTTTTATTAAAAATTACGCTATTATTATAATCTTTTTAATATCCGTATCGATAATGTTAACATATTAGCTTATATATAGGCGTATTTAGGTAAAAAATAATTTAACGTTCGTAATTTTGTTATAAATTTTAAAAAATATAAGTTTAAATCTTTTAATATTTATTATATTTATATTAGGCGCTCGTATTGTTAATAGTAGTACTTGTTTTAATTGTTTACCTGTTGATCTAGATAAAGTTATTATATTTTATTACAGTAGTACTAGTTTTTTAATTATTTAAATATTATAGTTTTAAATTGATTTTTCGTAAGTTTATATATTAAAATCGATAAAAAGTTTTTTTTCTTTTTTAAATTTTTTTTCGTTTAAGTTTTCGTTATTAAAATCGTTATTAAAATCGTCGTTATTTAAATTTTTTAAAACTTTTTTTATAAACTCGTTATTTAAAAATAGTTGTTATTTTATTTAAAGTTTAAAAATTAAAAATGTAATATCTAGATTCGTTATTATAATTGTATTTTTAACTTGTTTTTATAATTGTTTTATAATAAAAATATTTGTTATTATTTATTTTTTTACTTTTTGTTTTTTAGTTTTAAATTTTATAACTTGTAAGTAAGTTTTTTAAAACATCCGCCTGTTAGTTTTTCGTAACTAAGGTATTTTTTAAATATACTTCTTAGAATCTTTTTTTTTATAATCTTTTGTTATTAAAAATTCTTTATACTAATATCCGTCTACTTGTTTTAAATCCTATTAATTAAAAAACTATTAAAATATAACGGACTTTTTATATAATAATATAAAAAAACGCACGGGGTTTTAATTTACAAGTAATAATAAGATCTTTAGTAAATATCCGTTAAAAAGTTTTTAAAATATTCCCCGTTATTATATAATAAAAACAATTAATTCTAAATAAAGAATATATTATTTAATAAAGAAATAAGTTAATAATTAAAAAACAAAAACGAATAACTAAATACAAAGGAAATTATCGTAATTATATAGTAATTTTTTCTTTTTATTAAAACGTTTCTTTTTACGTTTCTCGGCCGTTTTAAATAGTTGAGCTCTTTAAACGCTTTAAAAACTTGTTTTTAAATATTTTAAACATCTTTAGTATTTAATCTTTTTAAAACCGTTACGTAACTTTATTACGTACCCGGTAGCCGTAGCTTGTCTCCTAGTCTAGTCCCCCCACGTTTAGCCAATCGGCTCCCTATCACGCTTAACTTTTCAACGGGCTATCCTTCTGTTAGTTCGTAACAATATTATAATTATTTTTAATTTTTAATTATTAATATTAATTTAATAATAATTAACGTATTTTTTTTAAATAAATTATAAAAACATAATTATATATTTTTTATATTATTCGAATTTAAAAAATAAATATATTAAATATAATTAATTATTTTTTAAAATAAATTAATTTATTTTTTAAAATTTAAACGTTTTTAATTATATTTTTTTAAATTTTTTATTAATAAATTTTTATATTAAAATTATAATAATTTTTATAAAAAAATTATTTAAAAAATATAAAAATTAATTAATTTTTTAAAATTAATTCCGATTTAATTATTATAATTAATATATTATTATTTATTTATTTAAAAATTAAAATATTATATAATTTAAATATAATTATATAATATTAAATTTTTAATTTGTTTTTTTAAATAATTAAATTTTTTTATTTATAAAATAAAATATTAATAATAATATTTTTTTTAATTAATATATAATTAA